>JAULBS010006018.1:0-11354 GCA_032355785.1 Symmetromphalus regularis | reverse complement strand
CTGTTAAGTGTTCATTGTCACCTTGTAGATATTCTATTTTTGCTTCTTTCTCAGTTATTTGTGTACTTAGAGAATGATTTTTTGTTGAAATAAAGTACATTGAACATTCATCTCGCTCGGCTTTGTCTTGAGCATCCTTTAATTCTTGTGATAAAAATTATATTTTGGCTTTTAAATTTAATATTTCGTGTTGAAAAACGTGTTGATTTACTGCGACACTATCTACACCGGTCAATTTGTAACAAATTTAATTTCTGTTAGATTTTTAATATTAAGCCATTTTATATACATTTCTTTTCTTACCCTTAACTCGCTATTCTTATATTTCCATCAACTGCTTTGTCTTTATGACTTATAATTATATAAACGCTATGGACAGCCACTTACAGTTCTGAAAGACTTGATAACATTTTCATTATCATTGAAAAGGATGTCAACATATTGGCAATAATTACGTACATAAACGAAATATCGTAAAAGATAGTCGCAAAAATAAATCGTTGGGTTTAAGTCTTTAAACGTTTTGTGCAGGTATTACAGAGTTACTTAACAATGTGTATATATACCAAACAAATATTAATGATAGTGAGTATATAGATAAAATGTACAAGTTCTACATCGTTACTAAACTATATGTATATATACGAAACAAAAATCAAAACTATGATGTCTATTGTATATTACAGAAGACAAACTAAGCTGTCATGTCTATTTTGTAGAGTCACATATTGCAGTGATGTTTTGTAAGTCTACTTGTAACGTGTATATTATAAAACAATATGATTGTTAATAGTCACATATATGAGAATAATTTTGTAAGAATGTATGCAACTTCCTTATTTTAAAAGGTGATAAAGAGCCGAGACTGACAGCATGATATCTCAAATCACAAGCAATGCTGGTATTTAACCATCCCGGATGCATTATCCGTTCAACACCCACCAAATCAGCACACAGTCCCGTTACAAAAACATCTTCTAATTTCAAATAATTAACCCTCACACTTGCAGCGTACAAGTCCGGAATCGCGAGAGACGTCATAGCATAAGCACCGCCTTGCATGTATAGTGGAAAGAAGTCATCAGCATATTCATCCTTAGACAAAATCCACTTCTTGTATTCCTCATGGGCATCTCCTTCTCTTATCACCGGAGTAACAGGCTGGAGGTGACCAATTAAAAACTTCCTCTCTGCGTTTTCTGTTTGAAGTCTTTTCATGAGGACGTCAATGTTTATATACACGTCATCGTCTGATTTGAGCAAATACTTGGTGTTCTGACAATACGTTAAAACCCAGTTCAACATGGACAGTGATTTCAGAGTTAGATTATTATAAGTATCCATGAAATTAGCTAGAATAACATCATGGTATTGTTTGTGTTCTCGCTCAACGAAAATGGGATTCTTTCTACTGAGCAGTGTTCCAAACAGAAAGAGAACTTTGATGTTGTATTTACCAATAGAGGACTTTGAAGCCCACGTTTCTCTTATGATTGTTCGTGCTTCTCTTTTAGGACTATGACTGATTACAAATATGAGCAATTCTGTGGAACTATTACACGCGTTCACTTCATTAATGTAGTATTTAAAGTGAAAGGGAAGCGGACCATGGTTAACACTCACATTCCTATTGTTAACAGACGTAGACTTTGCGATGTTACTTTCATATAAGTGTATATCGTTTGTTTTCTTTAGCGCTGGTATGACTTCTTGAAGGGAAAAAGTCAGATGCGTTTCTTTCAGAATCTTGTGTAAGGCAGGTTTGACGTCTGCTTCAGGAGAGAAAGTGAGATGTGTCTGGTATAGTGATACTGTGAGTTCCAGCTGACTAGACAAAGTAAACACAGCTATCGTCATCATTGAGGTTAGCAGTACACAACGCCAAATTCTTCTTGTTCGTCCCTTTAAACGAACTCCAAGAGACCTAGAAGACGAAGTGAAATTTATTTTCTTATTGTTTCAATGACTGTTGTATTGACCGATGAAAAGTGGCATAAGCTGCAGAAGTGGATGGTGGGAACAGACCGTCACGCCCCCTCTCCCACCCATTAATTTTCTGACGCGAATGGAGGATTCCTGAAAGGGGGTGTAAAAGGTTTTTAAAATCTAGAAATTGGGGGTTCTGACCCCCTGGGCCCCCATGGATCCATTAGTGATTTTAATTACAGAGTGAAAGAGAGAGAGAGAGAGAGATCAAAAGAAGGGGTAGGAATTTAAACACTTTTAAATTATTAAATTGTATGCAATTTTTATAAAAGTGATATACATATATTTCTATTATTAATCCTACATACAAATCCTAGTTATTTTAAGCTTTGATTAACGTATATTTGTCCCTGATATAAATACACGTTAAACGATGAATAATATTCTATCTATCAGAACAATAAATGCCAGTATAGTCTGGGGCCAAGCAAGAGAGGAAAACCGCCGAGGCAAACCCAGACGCTGGGAACTTCAACTATGTGGATAATAAATATTAGTATCATGGGCAAAAATAAAACAAATCTGCGCAAATTCCAGACGAGGTAAGCGCCTCGTCGGTCTCATGCTGGCTACGCTAGAGATAGTAAAAAAATGTCACACCTATGAAAATGATATATAATTTATTAATTTACTATTTACTAACTTCAGTCAAGTGTGTACAAGAAGACCTATTAGTATTGCTTTCCTCAAATATATACAAACTGTTTAAAGAAACAATCTAGTTGGTAAGTGAAAACAAAATGAAATCTTACCAGAGCATTTTTCAAATAGATCAGTCTTTCCTAGAATTGAACCAGTGTTAACATCACTTAAAGTGCGTTATGGATAACTGGACAGCCAGCTATAACTAAAAAAAACACACGTGGCGTTTGTCTTGTTCATTCCATCGAACTGTCACTGACATGTATTTGTATTGATATATTTGTAAACTTTCGTGTAAATTGAGTTGGGACGTTTGTTCTGTCAATAGAGATTACAATCACGAACAAATGTTACAAAATAAAATGAGTTAGTTGTTTTCCATTAGTCAATTTAGTGGCTTGTTGACGTCAGAGGAAATCTCGATAATGCCCAGTTTTCCCCGCCGATCCGTGTCTGAAATAGTTTCCTTTACGTAGCCTAGATATTTCACGAACACGTTTTCGTCTTTTGTTTATTAATATACCCCCACTACCAACATGTTCACGTGCGGAAACACCTGGAATTTAATTAAAAACATCGATGTGTGTCTGTACAAAATAATTGTATTTTCCACATCTATTGATCAAATTAAAGGGCGACAATCGCTTCCTATATTGACGCCCCATTTTATTTTGGTATATTTGCTCTAAAACCACATGGCTAAGTGTTACACTGATATCATAAAGAGAAATCATACTGGAAAAAGGTTATTTTTGGGGTATTTTAATTACAATCTTTAAAAATTATCCAAAAAGTGGGGGATGTATCTCCATCACCTCCCACCCCACGATTGATGCCCTTGACCGCTTTCTTTCCCTTTCATTTCCAAGACTTGCATACGCCGTTTTGTAATTTATAATTCTATACCAGATGATTACAGAAATTAACAGTTTGCACTTATCCATTCAAGACGCTCCCCATACTCGCCACTTTTTTCTTTCATTTTTTCTTAAAGGCAGAGTCCCACAGAATTTAAAGGGCTTTGTGCTCTAAATATTCATTACGATTGAAACTTACATGCATTTGTTATACCAGATCTCGTTTTCATATCACGCAAGACATTTTAACTGAACCATGGTGTAGGGAATTCTCAGACAGGACAGCACATACCATGCATTTGATGAACAAGTTGTGGTCTACTGGTTGGAACGGAAAATAGCCCAAAATGCAAATGGGTCTACTGAGAAGGATCGATCTAATGACTACTGTAAAAAGCATGGATATTCGTGCATCCATAGTTATAAACGTCCCGCCATTTTAACGAACTATCAAACCAATGAACTTTGTGAAACTTCAGACAAAAGAGGTGTAAATATCATTATATGGATCACAATAAGAATATGATATAAACACTGAACACAAGCCAAAGTGCTTAAAAAGATATCACCATTTATTAGCATAAATGAGCACAAATCTAAATATGTGTGTGGTATGTAAGTGATTTAACTGGAAAATACAATACTTACGACAGTTGACATAAAATACTGCAATTAACAAAAAGAAGAAACACTATTTTTAGTTTAGAAATATTATAAATTAACCTCCTGTCTACATTGGAAAAGGGTGAAAATTCGTTCCTCAAAAGGGGGTGGGGCGGAACACCACACTTCCAAAAAGGGGGGCGGACCTTCCTGCAGTCCACCCGCCCCTCAGGTTTGACGCCATTATAGACCCTTTGTGAACTTCGGTATGACTATTTGCGCTAAGACGACATGGTTAAGTGTTACAATAAAGACAAATAAATGGTAATTATTTTACTATTTAAGCATTTTAATTTCATGTTTTTTAAGCAAAACGTGAGAGGGATAATTACATAGGCGTGCCCCTCCCCGTCCAAAAAGTGAAAGGATGTGTCCCGCCACCCCCGGGATTTATGCCCATGTTGGAAAACGTAACTGTAAACTTCATCACATTCTTCAATCAGATGCTATCGGACTCCAGTAGACAAACATTTCTGAATACACCCATACCCACACCAAAAAAGTTATAAGTTTAAGGCTCTTTAAGGATTAAGTATATTCGTATTTAATTTCAGGCCATTTTCAGAATTCAAGGATAATCTAGATGTGGAAAAATTTTAAAATTTCAAGATTTTACTAAATAATGGATAAAGGAGTTTAGTTCACATTAATTCATTTCAAAAGTTTCAATTTTTTTAAAACATTTTTTTTAAACATGAAAATTTAATTAAGACTCTTTAATCCTAGGAGAAATCGAGAAATATTAACACAATTATTATTAATATTATGTAAGGGTTTATTGAGAATATTATGTAATGGGTTATTAAAAATTCATGACATTTTCACATGTAAACTACACTTGAGGTGGAGTCTGGGTAGGATCAGCAGTAAAACCAAGTGCACCCTTTTTCAAAAATTATCACTAGTATCGAATAGGTATTAAGGTAAATTAATAGAAACCTTTGACTCAAAATATTTGAACATGACAGTAACACTTAACAAAGTGACCTGAAATAATGCCTGAAATCTTTTCATGAGATTTTAAATATGACCCAAAAATATACATTTTCCACATGTAGAATTATAAATTACAACACCACGTATACATTTTCCACATGTAGAATTATAAATTACAAAACGACCTATGATTTTCCACATGTAGAATTATAAATTACAAAACCACCTATGCATTTTCCACATGTAGAATTATAAATTACAAAACCACCTATGCAAGTCTTCTGTGTGTTTGAGTAAGTGATGATTGTGAATGACCCCGATAACCAAGATCAGCTAATGATACATGGCCGTAACTGGACTCATTTTTTTTTAAATGAGACAAAAACACTTAATCATGGAGTTGTGTGAGGCAAAAAAATTTGGGCGAGTGGTCTTCGTATAAAAAAAATTAAAATTGTCACTTTCGGTATGAGGCATTTGCCTCAAGGTAGTTACGGCCATGTGATGTACGCACCCAGTCTCCTTAATGGAATCTTCATTGTGCTTTCGCAATTGAGGATGCTAGTACAATAATGTAGTCAAGTGTGGTTTTTGTATTTTTTCAGAATCAGTCAAAAACTATTCATACATATTTTTAGACCAAACCACTAGATACGACATGAACTATGATAAGAAGAATTAGAATGATAAAAATGAACATGTTGTTTAGAAAATATCCTTAAAAGTGAGTTTTATTTGAAAAATTCAAATGTTGTTACGCAAGAAGTGGGACAAAGTCCACTTTTCAAGTTTATCAGCTGCTTTCTAGTCAGTAAATCAGCATAGTTGATATAAATAAAATATTTATAAAGTTGATATAAATAAAACTGCTAAAATATAAGGTGTAGAGAAATGACACCCTCGTATACTGACTTTAAACAGTTCCACACAGTTGTTATATATAGAATATACATGTGTAGTAATGTGTAGAGAGCACCCTAGTGTAGAGAAATGACAACCTCGTATACTGACTTTAAACAGCCATTGAGTTCCACATAGTTGTTATATATAGAATATACATGTGTAGTAATGTGTAGAGAGCACCCTAGTGTAGAGAAATGACACCCTCGTATACTGACTTTAAACAGTTCCACACAGTTGTTATATATAGAATATACGTGTAGACAGCACCCTAGTGTAGAGAAATGGTACTGACTCCAATCTGTAAAAAATGGCACTTGACTTCCTTATTGCACAACCATCCTTAATTTTCAGTAAATACATATATAAAAGAATCATGTGTCACCATGTAGCACTCAAGTGCTGACAACAGAAAATACCTAGAAACATCCAGATGAAAAACTTATTCACAGCAATTACATCATGATTGTTTAGAAACCATAGCAACAAGAGGTCCTTGGTGTTATCAGTTACTTAACCAAATACCACTCATTATCTTAATGTCATCAGTTAGTTAGCAACCAGATGCCATTCACTATCTTGATATTATCAGTTAAGAAATGGTATATTTCACAGAACAGTGACATTAATTAAAAAAAAATGAAAAAAGTGATTGCACTAGAAAATATTTCTGGAATTATTCTTTTGTAGATGGTTTGTTGATCCTCCCACTCACATCAGAATAAAACTATGAAATAACTACATGGGCCTATTTCTCATCGCTAGGTTATTGACATGTTAAGGAAACCTACAGGTTACTCCTGAATTATGGAAATCTACAGGTTACTCCTGGGTTACAGAAACCAAAGGGTTACCTATGGTTTATGGAAATATACGGGTTACACCTGGTTTATGGAAATTATGAGTTACCCCTGGTTTATGGAAACCTACAGGTTACACATGGGTTACAAAAACCTACAGGTTACCCATGGGTTACGGAAACCTACAGGTTACCCATACATTCTGGAAACCTAAGGGTTACCCCATGGTTAAACTATGATACATGGACATACACAGGTTTCAGTTACACAACCTGTGGGTGTACGTCAAGGTCTTCAGCATGTTTTATAGCTTAAGTTTAACCCTGGGTTTCAGTATAAAGTAGTGTTACCTAACCCAGAGATGAGAAATTGCCCCTATGAGTCCATCAGGCAATACGCTTGATAATGTGAACACCCGAATCAGTTATCACTGGACCACTAAGTTCATTGACTGCCAACGCAAATGAAGCTTCTTCAAATGGTTTCTGCATCTGACCACGCCCAAATGGTCCCAGATCGCCACCATGCTTGGCAGAGCTACAGTCACTGTGTTGCTTGGCGAGGTCTTCAAACGACACAGACCCAGACTCAATCTGAGCGTGATAGTCTGAAATAGACAAAACTAAGTTAAAGAAAAATATTATGTCATTTAATAAATTACTTAACACATACTCCCACAGAATTTAAGGGGCTTTAAATATTGATTACGAATGAAAGTAACATGCATTTGTGATACTAGATCTCGCTTTTATATCAAGCAAGACTTTTTACCTGAATATGGTATATGACAAGTTTATGGTTTATGATATATTTGTTCATGAGCATAATTCATTATTTTTTAAATATTGATAACAAGTGAGAAGCGGTGGTTATGTAAGTAGTTGAATGAAGTATTTCTATGGACAAATCAAATGTTTATATTTAAAATTAATTCTTTGTTTGGAAATTAATTAGGTCAAGGGCCCGTGGGTGTATGCGTTTAATGCTCTAGAGAGAGTTGGTTGGGTGGGGAAGAGGCATGGGGAGAGGGGTCATGGTAACTGACCGAGATAGTTTAGTGGCTTAAAGACCTTCCAGCACAAAACACAAATATCGGCTATCAGGAGTCAAAAATAAATTATTAAATTAAATTAGTTAAAATGAATTAAAGATGGAATGTATGTAATGTTACAGTAACTGGAAGCATCAAATAACATTGACATGTTGAGGCAGGGAGGCATTGGTTGATCATTACATTTATCGTACATCTTGAAACAACAAAAATGGAACATTAAAACTCATTTATCAAAATGGAATTAAGGTCCAGTAACAGTACATCTAAATTTATACAAGTCAACTGTAAGAAGATGAACTTCATAATTTTATAAGGAATCTATTTTTTTAAGCTGTATAAAGTTCTATAAATCAGTCTTTCAGATTAATAATAATATTCAGAAAACATGAAAATAAAAATTACTTTCACCACTAAAACAGACATGTATAATAAGTATACAACAACAAAACAAAAAATCTCTTTAAGTTTAATACTAATATATATATAAAAACTGATAAAAGACCGAAATAGAGCTAGCATAACCAACCAATCTACATAATTATTAATATATGTAAAATCATGGACAAGTTACAAATCTACAGGGATTTACCGGACTCGCAAAACCTGCATAAAAGTCGCAATAAAATGTCATCTGTACCCCCAAAATCAGAGACACTGGGACCCATGGGACTCAGACACTCTTATAAAAATATCAAAACTGTTTTGGTTATATTTATAATCAACTCAGTCATGAATAAACAATGGTGGTTGGGGTGGAGGGTGTACTGGGACAATTTAGTGCCATAAAAAAGAATTCATTTATTCAATACAAAACAAACAAAAATTAAGACAGAATAAATATTTTTTCTTAATGCAAAACCTGTTTTCTGCATCTCTTGACTAAATTGTGGACCCTTAGGTTTTAGGTTGGGATCATCAAAAAAGGAACAGGCGAGTCCCAGGGACCTCTCTTTTATAAAAGCCAAGTAAACCCCTGCATTTAGAAATATCTGTAAACCAACCAGCCAAGAGCTTTAATGCTTCATCTTTCGTGCGTGTGATCTCTTCATTCTTCCAGTTCATGGGTCGTCTTGAATCGCGGTGCTTGACAAGCAGATGAAGACACTGAACTTTCTCACTCATTTCTGCAGGTTGAGTTGGTATCTCCCACTGACTTTCCTTTGTGTGGATATTCAAGTAATAAGGCTTTCCTAAAATATTTCATTTTAAATAATAATATTTTATTTAACAAAAATATGCATGTAATAACAAAGTAATTGCAAATATCTGATCTCTTTCGCCCAACATCAATTTTATTTTATTAAATACTCAGGTCTGTATAGCCTATAGGAGTATAGGCTAGATAGGCTAGATATGCCATCATATGGTACGCCGAATACAGTTGCAGATTTTGCCTATAGATACACGTCGTGTATTCACTTTTAAGCAAAAACTAAATTTCCCAAGTTTCACTAGAAAACAAAACAACTAATACATTTTATTTGAAACACTTTGCAATAACAATACACCAACATTGTGTGGTTTTCAAATGGATGGCAAATCCTATCGTGACAATAAATTGGATACACTATTGATGTAATAATGATATATTTCCTTAACACTAATAACAGTAACAGCCTGGTTTCATATTTAGCCTGGTTTCATATTTAGCCTATATGCGACTGGCTACTTATAGACTCAACCTATGTACAAATAAAATAACTTCAATACAGTTTACTAGTTTCTATACCACACCTGCTATTAAACAAAATGCGTACCAGACGACCGACTTATTCTTTCTTCCCAACCGGCGGGTAAACTTGCCATGCTTTCACCGGAAACGCGCGTCTCAGCTAAACTGGACGCATGCTATGGACCAGCTCAAAGATTGATTGACGGACTCGGATACACAAGTTGAGGTGTGTACGTACGCATTTACGTTTTGAAATGTCATGACTCATGAAACAAGGGCAGGAACGACGCCTTTATAGACCCCATGTGTACTTCGGTATTTTTGCGCTAAAAACATTGATACAATAAAGAGAAATACTGGAAAAGATTATTATTTAGGTATTTTAATTTCAATTTTCGAAGCAAATGGGGGGTGAGTAATTATATAGGCATCCCCTGTCCAAAAAGTGTGGGATGTGTTCCCCCCCAGCATTTTCTCCCATGTCTTGAATTATATGGTTCTCATTAAACCATCCATATTTTATAGATAGATAAGTTTAAATTTTTAAGAGCTTTCTAACATTAACATATTTATATAAATGTGATCTGGGTAAATCCGTATATTAAGAGTCTCCCTTTTCTCAAGCCTCCCCCATCCCCGCCATTTTGACTGACATTAGAAAGTGTTAATGTATACTACCAGGCCCGTAAGCAGGATTTTCTTTAGGGGGTGCGATTGTGCGTTTTATTTTGGTTTTTAACGTTATTCTAGTAAATTAGTGTCAATCCAAATTTGCATTTACGGACCTCGACAAATTTAGGGGGTGTGTCGCACCCGTCGCTCCCCCCCCCCCCCCCCCACACGTTCGAGCCTGGCTACATCATAATATCGTTTAATTTCATATAGTCGTAAAGTAAAGAAAAGGCTGCATGTATGTTTATAGCATAATTATAAATACTTCCTTTAAATTAAATGATAATTAATGTATATTTGGAAATCAACTTTTCATGTAGGCATGCAATGAAGAACATGGTTGCCAATATATGATTTGGATATATATTAAACTGGCTTCACATTAAACGTCGACTAGCCTGCAGCAGTAGTCCACAGCTGGTTAATTAAGGTCGTGATATGTGCTGTCCTGTCTGTTTTGGGAAAGCGCATTAATATAAAAGATCCCTTGCAGCTAATCGAAAAGAGTAGCCTATGTCAGAACTCTCAAGTTTCTCAATGTTTTCAGCAAAACCTCGCGATCACACGGTAAGCCGTGGAAATCTCACGGTTTTTTCGAAAATCTCATATGTTTTAATTTTTTAATCTCACCATTTTTTTCTTGACATCAAAATATATTGTAGTTAAAACAATTTCTGTTCTTGCTCAGTCCGGCCAGAAATAACAAAGTGAGAGGCTTTAAAGCTGTAACATTCAATGTTGTGTTATTAAACTCGTGATGTACTTTTATTGCTTTCTATACAAAAGAACGACCAATAATTTTTATTTTGCTTAGCATATGATTATGTATGTATAGGTCAATCACCCGGTTTTTACTGAAATCTACCGGTTTTTGGGCTTCAGTATCCCGGTTTCCAGGGCCTTGAGGTTGAGAAGTCTGCTGTGTGACGGTAGCGGACTTCATCTAAAGACCATGAATCGCAAAATACAATATGTCAGACAGCTACTTATGGGGTGCCAAGTGTAAAAAAATAAAATTTACGCTATTTTAACTCATATATATGCGTTTATATAATAAATAGAAAATATGTATCAAACATTTATTAAATAGATAAATAATTTATTAAATCTTTGCAGTATATATATTAAATATTCTCAACATAAATTATAATAAATGTCATTTAGGTAAATCA
>JAULBS010006007.1:0-11355 GCA_032355785.1 Symmetromphalus regularis | reverse complement strand
CGCTTCGTGCCTAGATATGTTAGACCCGCCCCCCCCAAAAAAAAAACTTGATCTGTTAGCCCCCCCCCCCCAATGTTGACTTGCTTCCGCGGTGGCTGTAGTACCGTCACTAAAATATAAAATTATGCTTCTTCTTTTATGAAACTGTCGTTCACATTGCCGTAGCAAAACGATGCATGCATAAATACATCGGAGGTTCGAAAATAGACATTCTAAGAAACAATGTAAGCAATAAGAAAAAAAAAGAACATGTTTTAAAACATGCTGCATTAGCAGAAAATGATGTACGGAGTTTAAAACGGGTGGCAGACGTCACAAATGAAGAAAATACATTACAAATCTGAAACAGGTGGCGGTCGTCATAAACGTAGAAAATATGCTTGCAATGTTTAAAACCGGCGGCAGTCGTTATACAATTAGAAAACACGTTACAGTGTTTCAAACCGGTGACAGTCGTTATACCATTAGAAAATACGTTACAATGTTTCGAAACAGTGACAGTGATCACAGAACCAGAAAATGCTTTGTCTGAAACCGATGGCGGTCCTCATAAAACAAGGACCAATCTCATTAACGAGCGGCATCTGGCTGGACAGTTATTAACGTTTGACCAAATACTGGCACAGCTGGTACTGTCCCATATTGATTTTACATACAATCTTTTCCACAGATTGTCATCAGTGTGTAACTATTATGTTCTGCTAAAATATAAATACCTTTTAGTGATGTTTAATGACATGAATTGCTGGATTATACAGAGATTAAGTGGTATTAATGGCTCATCCAGATGCATGGATTATCAGGTTAACTTACAATTCAGCTTTAGATATTACATTAGATATTACATTTCGTTTTTTTTTTCTTTTTTTTTTTGATTTGTTGGAAGAATTTGAAATAATAATAGAAAATATTTACATATTTTACCATGTATCATCGCGATAATTTAAAGTGTAGTGTTAGATATTACATTCGGGAACAAGTGTATTTTAAATAATATATCAGAAAACATTTAGACCACAAATAGTAGACATTAGCTAAACGAAATTCCAAAGGGCAGATATGTTTCGAACTACACTTTTCTTCTGGACCCAGTTGTTCAAAGCAAGGTTAAGCTAACCATGGGTTAGTTGAATATTTCAAAACCAAATTATAAATCATTGCAAATAGTAATTGAAAAGTTATGTTGAAACTTAGTTTATTAAAGCCTAAGGTATCGATAAATAATCAAATGAGAAGTATATCTGAACTTTCTACGAAGATATTTTAAAGAGAAATATTTAACTACCCCATGGTTAGTTTAACAATGCTTTGAACAACTTGGCCCTGGAGATAGTAAGACAAACTTGTAAACGGTTTGGAAAAGAAGTCAAAAGGATTATTTATATATGTATATTGATATTTTTTTCTTTCTAATATTAGAGACATTTTTGGGCAGAAAGTTAACTGTAGAGTCTCTTACGTGTTGAGGAATCATAATAACATTTCTTTACCCTATGTTAGAACCAATTTACTTCAACTGTCATTTATCCATTCGACAACAAAACTGAAATAACCTGTGAGCTGAAATTACAAATTGTCAAACCATATCTTTATTTAAAAAGGCGACAAAACCTGATGCCCCATGCGATCCACCATAATTATTATTCATTTGGCAAAAGAAGAGAAAATGTATTACACACCAAGCAAAGATATGGATGTAGTGATTTAAAAGCTGATATATTGAGTAGGACTTAGCATCGATTCCTCGTGTAGTTGTGAAAATCATTTTGAAAACATCTTTTTTTTTTCTTTGAATGCATTTCATACGAACAGCAGAGACGCATTCTCTGGAATTCACTGCACAGGTTTCAACCAATAAATTTGAAATTGATTTTAGATGGTAAAACGTGTTCTAAATGATTAAGGTAATAAAGAAATATTTTGTTTCATGTACAAAAATATACAAATGATACAAAACGTTTTCCTTAATTTGTAAATAGTGTATTGTAATTTTCTTATACATGTTATCAAATTGTGCGTTTTGTTTCGTTTAACAAACCTGCTGCCAAATAATGAAACACATAGATAATATTACGTAATATAATGTTGTGTCCATAATGCATACTATTGCCTCCGTTCAAAAGAAAAAGGTCTAGCAAGTTTAATAAATTTTACCAAATCCGCTTAAATGAAATACAATGTTTTCAATCAATCAAATTTTCCACTTGTCATTTTTTTACCGTGAAAATTTTATCAAATTTCCCAGTTGTATTTTTGTTATTTTTAAACATAAAATGTACGAAGTGTTAAGAATTCAAATTATTTTATTCCTCGTTTACACTACAAAATAATGTTTGATAAAAGCTTATTTTTCAATTAAAAAATAAGGATTTCACCGCATGCTTTCATTATTATTATTCATTATATTATTATTAGTATTAGTATTATTATTATATTATTATTAGCAGTAGTATTTATTGAAACATATTTTGTTGCTTTTAAAAAAATGGATTAGCACAATTTTTCCAACTTACTAGGTCTTCACCATACTATATACATCATAGACGAAAGTAAGGTGTATTGTTATTATTATTATTATTATCTCCAATAATTCAAACCAACGCCACGTGAATATCACGTTGCATTGAAAGCTTCACCAGTCTTGATTTAAACAGTTTTATAAGTACTGGTGTAGATTGGTATATTTTAACAAACACTCTACTACATTCTTTCACTTTCAGACTAAACACGTCTATTACTACACACCCACGCTTGTAACACCCTGCTTGTTTTGCAATTCACCGATGACGTGTTGGCCTGTTATGACAACTGCCAGAGCATGGCCGTCCGTCAATTTGCCATTTCACACACGATGGAATTTGTATGCATTTTTCACATGGAAAAACTGTTATTGACAGCTTGTGCGCGTGCCACAGATGTAGTGCACGTGCCGGGGTTTCGCTGGCGTAGTGAGCTGCGGAGAGTGTAAGTAATATCAGGGCTGTGGTAATTCAAGCGCAAAAAAACACACATCTGGCAAGGCGAGATGAAAAGCTTATGTATTTTTCAGTTATGGATATTTAACCCTTATGCATGTTACAGTTATGTATATTGCATGTATATGTATATTGCATACTTATGTATATTACACTTTTCGTATATTTCCTTTATGAATATTGTTTATATATATATATATATACATTATATACGTCTGTATGCTATACAATTATCTAATTACTGTATTACTTATGTATATTACAAACGCATGTTTATTACAAACACATGTATATTACATACAAACGTATGCATGTTAAACGCGCTACATGCTTTTGTATATTATGTATATTACACGTTTATTTCATAATTATGTATATTTCATAGTTGAATATTACATACGTGTGTATATTACACACATCTGTACATTATATTTTTTAAAATAAAAATTACATTCCTATGTGTATTAATTCTTGTGTGTTATATATTTATGTATACATGTATTACATAACTTTTGAGTTCTCCATATTCGAGTAATTGATATTTGAGTATTTGACATTTGAATATTTGACATTTGTATTTGACATTAATTTTGTGTACATGACATTTTCATGGTTAGATAATTATTGGGGAAATTTCTACGAATAGATAAGTAAAATGTTAATGTTTCATTTGTAAGTTTCAAACTATCAGTTTTCAGCTTCGTTAATAACAAAAGGTATGTATTTCACCGAAAGGAGCAAAATGCATTGGGTACAATACGTATCTACAATCAATCAATTTTAGACATTAAAAACGACAGAAGATTAACTTCTGAAATATCAAAAAAAAAAGCTTACGGTTAGCCATCTTTTTAGGTATTATGTTTCTGTACACTGTATAGTTCATGAGAATAAAGTCATTGTCAGTGTCACTGGTACCTGGAAACATATTTTAAGGCCTCATTGAAAAATATATTTAAAAATTAATATAAATAACCATTTAAAACATTAATATAAATATAATTTAGAAATTAATATAAATAACCATTTAAAAATTAATATAAATAACCATTTAAAAATTAATATAAATATCATTTAAAAATTAATATGAATAACCATACTAAGTATTCTAACTAAGAGGTGGTGTTTTTTTTTGTTTGTTTTTTAAATATGAAACTAAAAAATCTCAAAATACAAATGAAGATAAAAAAAAATTCTTTGTTTATTCTTCTCTATACTATGACGTGGTTAAACCTTCTTACGAAAACTACATAGCCAATGTTTGTATATTACAATGAAACAGTCAGATATGTTTTAATGATCGCAAGCAGGTACTAAGCTAAACTACATATATCTTAAAACAATTGAAAAATCTTAAAACCAATTTCCAACATTATCAGTATTTACTTTGATAAAGCAATTCATACAGACCCGCCGAGTTAATACAATTATGTAAACATACCTGTTTTATTGTATTACGATTCAGTCCTTGGATTTTTGATATATTTATGACTGGAGCTAATTGCCATCGCTAAATCTGTTTGCTATGGTAATGCGACGACAATTTCATGAAAATAAGCATACTTTCATATTTTTGGAATACAATACTGTCATAAAACAATCATACAGCTTTTTACGCCGGTAATTTTTAAGGGCAGAAAATTAATGGAGAATGTTCATTTCAAAATATCGGTGACATTTTATTAGATATAAACATAGCTAGCACTAAACAACGGGAAACACTGAAGCAAAAATGGAAATATCTTAATAAAAATTACCCCTGGATTACATAATGGCTTACGAAAAGAGCACAAAATTAATAATTTATGTGAAATATTCACTAAACATTGATACGAGGTACTGTATATGTTTGTGTAAACACCATGTGTTATGACATAGTGAAATAAGCATCCTATGTTTTCATTGGTTAACTGTACCCATTGATTTTATTGCCACATCGCGTCACCACGAATTCACGAAAACGCCATGTTTGTCGTTTTGAAAATAACGTCTATTTCATTGATCTGGTATATTTCCATTGTTGTGAATGCCAAAGCACCGTTAAAAGTATTATTTCTTTGTCACGGAATTTCTTTATTGATTTTGCTCCTTATTTTATTTTATTTTTTTAGGAATTAACTATGAATAGAAGAAAATGAGTGGAGCCTTTTTTATTCCATGAACGTATAGTCTGTTTCTAAATATATGTACTTCGCACATAAACGTTTCAAACAAAATCTGGAATAATCAATAAACTATTAGAATCTTTACCGTTTCTTATTGTTAAAGACTGGTCCAGTCCTTGAAATACACAATTCAGGCAATGTTGCAACGACACTTTGCTTATGTCGCTAAATGTTTTGCTGTGGCAATTTCGGGAAAATAATCATACTGTGTAATATATTAATATTTCTGCGACGGCAATAAAATGCTGTAGGAAACCAATTTTACGATGTTTTACGACTGCATTCCCGACTGCATCTGTATATTTCAAGGTCTGGTGAAATTAGTTTAATTTTAGTTATCTCTAAAGCTTGTGTAAATGAAATTATTTCACAATGTAAATGTACATGAATTACAGTTCGTTTAGTAATCTCTGTTTCTGTATATCAATACATTTTTGCTAGTTAAATAAATTCAAACGAATTAATGAGGCATCTTAATTACAAGTCCAATAATGAATATATGAAAAAAAATAGTATAATAGCAAATAATTCCTTAAATAATTAAGATACATTGATTAGAGTAATATTATATACGGTACATGAGAAGTTGTACTTCAAACAATCATATTGTCGTTATAGTTTAAAATATTAAAGCAGATTGTGGCAGAATAACAAAAATGCAATATGCAAAATGCAACACATTAAAATGTATCACATTTCTGAAACAGACAACACAAAACATTTAAATCAGTGAATTTTGGTGCAGATATAAAAAAGTGTTTTATAATAGTATAGCAGTTTTCCTTTAAACGACCTCCCCCACCCTCCAGTAGCCGATATTTATTTGTGTGTCGGGGTGGTTGTTAAACTTTTAACATATAATCAATTATGTTAACAACCTTTAACAACCACACAACTAGAGGTAAATGAAACATGTATTTTAAACACAAGTGATATCGAACTTCTAGCTCGTGAAATGCGACAAAGCGTATTATGACGCGATACTTTTTTTTTCTACCGCTTGCAAACTAATCAATTTCTTTATTATTTGTACATACTTTATCGGTCTAACAAATCTAGAAAATTAGAATAGTTTACGTTAAGACAAACCTGTCAACACCACTTGTGTTTCATTTACAAAATCAGTTTCGGATTCTGATTTCTGTGTAATATACACCGTTTTGTAGAATCTGACGGTATTGATTTTTCACATTGTTGGAATGTGGGTGAATCTTTAGAGGAAAATTACAGTTATATCTTTAATATTCGTTATATACAGATTTTACAGCAAATGATGAATAACAAAATTCAACATAATTTTAAGAGAAACTGAAAAAAAAAACGAGTTATAGTATTGTTCAGTATGTAGTTAACTTTAACCATCGTTAAGAGAAATATACATTCCGTGTTTGTTGCTTCTGATACAGTGATAGAACTTGGTCGCATTTATTACGCATGGGCTTTCCTTGCAAAACACGGTGGCATTGTTATCTCCTATAAAGTATTACACCTTGATAATTACACAATGTATATACAGGGGCGTAGCCAGAAAATAAAAAATTGTAAGCACCAGATATGATAGTAACAGATCTGGTAATGGTAATAAAAAAGTGCATATTATAAAATATTTAGTATGGGAAAAAATATGACACTGAGAGAAATTGTTCACACGTGCTTACAGTGCGACAGAGTAGCTACGCCCCTGAAATAAATTCCTGCATATTTAACGTTATATTATAGGGTGTCCACTAATATGAAATGATTTAGTAAAAAATAACATTACTCTTAAAATATTAATACGATTCTGCAGAGATTTCGTATATTTTATATATATTTTTTTATTATCATTTATTATTATTATCATTATTATTATAAACTAAAAATGCAAATGTGACAGTTTCCATAAAATAATAAGAGTTATGCTAGTTCTGTGTTGCAGAAACATGTCAATTGTCAAAGGCTTGGTTGTATTTATGCGGATATTTATTACTGGTCAGTGGCGGGTCAAGAAAATCCATTTGGGGGGGTGGCTTAAAGAAATATTTAACGTAATTTTTTTAATTTATTTATTAAAAAAATTAATTCGCAAACATTACAGGTCTGGGCCCCCGTGCCCCTAAGTCCGCCACTGCTAATATATGTATAAAAATAATCAAAATATGACACTTGTAACTACGATAATGCGCCTTCAACGTTTTTTTTCCCTTTTCTGCTTGTTCTAGTATCTGCAACATCTCCAAATGAATTTTACACGTAACAGAACAGGTACGCACTATAATAACAAGGGTATATGGCTTTAATGTTTATATGTTCTGTAGTATGCATGAAGATATGACATGCGTGTGTACAGTGGTTTCGCTGTTAGCGCTTAACTAGGTCTTGTACCGGCCGATCAATATAGCTTAGGATTTCCTGGGCTGCTGAACACGCAGTTCGCGGCCATGTTGGAGACGAAATGCCGTTAACGTCGAGCACGGAAACGTTCGTAAAATGAGCCTGAAATCAACAACAGCCGCATAAACACAAAAGTAGCTAGATTACATATAAATGTACAGTACTTACGGTTCGCCTTATGTAGAGCTGCGTCTAGCGGTCAGAGAACGGCAAAATCCTGCATGTTTTCGCAAGCGCTTATTGCATTTTGACGTTTCAATGTGGGTAATGCACAAGTGAGTCACGTGACATGAAATTGACACTGGCTTCGATCGGCATTCCTTCAATATGTTGAGGTCGGGCGATTTGTTGAAATGCGTTACTCCACGGTGCGTTTGCTTGCGAAGAACGGATACAAAAGGATTTGATTGTTTTCGTCCTCGAGTCGGCATCTAACGCTCAACTGTCGTTATTCAGTATCGACCCCGTGGATGGCTTAGAAGAGCAATATTTTATCACGATGTTTATAGTAAAATAATAATAGCAGGTAGATATATAAATAATTGAGAGTTATGTAACAAAAAGATTTTTTTATAAAAGAACAATAATGTATTAATTCTAATTTTATTATTATTTTAATTTATTTATTATTATTATTATGTATATTTGTTTTAGTATTATTATTATTATTTTTTTTTTTTTGGCAAATTTTATAATATTAAACCAATTAAAAAGACAATTATTGGTCAATAAACCCATATTTTCATTATCATCATCATTATCATTATCATAACCATCATCATCATCAACAATATCATTAAAAACAAATGATAATAATAATTAAATTATTATTATTGTTGTTGTTAACACATAAATAATAAGGCAATATATTATTACTTTGATTTAGACAATATAATGAAAAATAACAGTATAGCGTGTAAATGTTATATAATTGTATATAAAGTTTAGTATTACAAAGATTGTACTGTTGTAGTTGTCTTTATCTTATTGTTCTTCCGTAATGTGTATTAATAATAAAACACAAGTTTTTGTATTAGACTCTTACATTTCACGATAATAAACAACAATTCTAAAAACAGGAGAACGACTAGGTGTATGGAACGGACACAGTCTTCCAGTGCTCTTCTGTTATGCGAAGTTAGAAAATATATTTATAATAAATAACATATACTGACATAATAGGAATTGCAACAATGAAATGCCATTGCGTCATTGTTGTGCAACAGAGAAGTCCACTAATTAATCTTGATTGACTGTACCTAATTAGAATAAACAGATTGTCGATAGTAATTAACTAATTTGGTTTGCACCTGAATGCACAGACAGATATACTAATTTACAGTATCAACATTAAATAGTATTGTTCATAATCCTGGAGTTATTGTATGGTTGTTTAACGACCGGCCCTAACCCCGAAACGCACAAAAAAATAAAAATCAGCTATTGGGGGAGAAGTACGAAATGAACACAAATGTAATATAGGTAGTTGACTAAGATTGTTTCACTGAAACTACAATACTATCACATGGCGCAAAATATTTACTACACATTTGAATACCTGAATATATGTTTCAATAATTTCCCAAACCCATATTTTTTTAATGAGTTATCATTATCATATTAAGTCAACTGTAATATTGTACCTAAGTGAAGAAGGGAGCCAACTTCATCCCATAAACCATTAATGAACATGGTCCTGCTTCTCTTATTAAAATACCATGAAGATAGTTATGAATTAAAATAAAAACCTTCAATGGAAAAAGGTTAAAAAAACTAACATAATAACGCATATTCAATAAGCAGAGTTATGTTATTGTATAGCATAGACTGTATTACCATATTACTGAAACAGCATTCCATTTCCATATTGTAAAGATATTACCCACTTCATTTCATCTAACTTTCTCTTATTTTAATACAGCATACTTAATATTAGGCGTTATTCATAATATAGTTTATATTTGAAATACTTCACAATATTCGTATTTGTGTACATAATTTAGTTTCGTTTTTGTTTTATTGTGATATTAAATATACTTTTTTAATCTGGTTATATTAAATCGGAAATCCATGCCGTCAAACATTTAATTTCGCATTATATTTCACCATAAATAAACAATAAAACTTCTTTCTGAAAATTCCAAAATGTAGACATCAATTGTTTGTTCAGAAGGAAAACGGTTTCCTTTCGTCATAAAAGTTTTTTGGTGAAATGTACAACTTGTATGTTTTAATCATGTTTCTAACTGATTCTATGCAAATTTTCTATCAGATTTACTAACTTTTTTCTTCGAGTAAATTTTATAAACATAATATCTTATGACGATCCGTTCAATCACAATGAATGACAATAAAATACTTTTTTTCACTTTACAAGCTTCGATACTCGTCATATTTGATGCAAACATTGAAGTTATTTATAACATAATTTGCATCATTTACCATTATACAAAAGATCCCAAGCGATTTTTTCAAATACTTGTAATAATTATTGTTTAATGAAAATAGTTCCTGAATACTAATTAATAACCAAAAAAGTCATTATGAATAACATCATTAAAAACAAAAATAATACTATAATAACTTTTTATCTTACTGAATTAATATAAAACCGACTGCAATTTTTTTTTTTTTTTTTTTTTTTAAAGGTTTATTTATTGTCCTAGGAGCATTTTGATAATGTCAGGAATTGGGCCCTGAATCATTACCTAACAACAAAAATAGACAGTTAAACTAATATACAATAGATAAACAAACATACTAAATACGCATGTACATAACTATATTAGTATAGAATTACTTTAGGAACGAAAGAAAGAAAAATGTTAGAGAGAGAGGCTTAGAGGGAGAGAGAGAAAGACAGATAATGCTTTGTTAAAACAATTATTGACAAACATAATATTATAATAACATTTTATTTTACTGAATTAATATAATACGGACTTGAAATTTAATGGTTTATATTAATTAGAAGGAAAAACAAGTATAAACAGGTTGAAAAAAGTGTCTGTATTATTAAGAGAACATCCTGTTAGTTATTACGATTATTTGGGTGGCTTTTTTAATGCTAGGTTGTCAAACATGGGGCAGTAAGAACTTGTATTCTATGCGCATTGGGTTCATTGAGGAAATGTTTGAGGTTTTTCTCCTTTACTTCCGGCTGATAACAGCTTCCGGGGAGGAAGATTAAAAAACATTAAGAATCGTTTGGTGCTATCAAATTAAACAAATGATGGGAAACATTAGCAATAACATATTGTTTTATTTAAATATAGTAACAGGAAATAATAACAAACCTAGTTATCAGTATTAACACTAATCAATAACCATTGACATTAATATCAATAATTATTAATAATAAAGAGTTAATGATAGTTAATTAATTAAATTAATAATAATAATAACTAATTTTAGTAATATAATTCAAAATATTTAACCGTAATTATTAATATAATTTAAATAATAAGTAATAATATTAAATAGTAATAATAATAATACAATTATTATTATTGTTATTATAGGCTATTATAATTAGTATAGGCTATTATAGATAATTTATAAATGAAATATAATATTTAATAATATAATTTTACCATTACAGCAGTGGATCTATGGGCCCGACCCCACCCCCCCTCCCTAATTTTTGCTATTTAAAAAAAATGCTCTTGAATTTTTTAAATTTTTTTTAACTTTAAAAATCCGAGGATTCGTTAGGGCCCCCTAAATGGATTTTCTGGATCCGCCACTGCATTTACAACAATCCAGTAATAATAAAATTCCATTAGTGTGACGTAACAGTTTTAACGAAGGCCCTAAACGACGAATAAAAGTCTCTCAAGGAC
>JAULBS010005996.1:0-11355 GCA_032355785.1 Symmetromphalus regularis | reverse complement strand
AAACAATTTACTGATTATTGATGTTGGCGAGATAAAGAAGCAAAGATGACAATTTTTAAAATTAAAAAAAAAATTAATCTTATACATGTCACACTTTTAGTCTTCCTTTTTTTCTGTGATCATATTATCTCTGCATGAAAGTGAATTGTGAAAATGTAAGCGCCTTAAAAAAATCCTGGGGAAAGCCCTGCCAGACTGCAGCCAATGCTAATTTATTGATTGTTTTAATATCCCAGATCATACTTAAAACTGGTTATTTTCAAAACCTTTTTGCCTAGTGTTATAACTGGAGTGGCTTTGCAGTGTAGTGTGAGATGAGATTTTGTTTTGGAGGTAGATAGGTCATTTTAGTTAAGTCAATGTAGATAAAAAAAGTAACATGTTTTAGAAATAAGAAATAGATTTTTTTTTAAATTTTAATGCTAAATTTAATTTGAGAACTAAAGGAAATGTTTGTTTTTTATGTAAAATGTTATTTTATTTATTTGTAGTTCCTGCCACTGTTTGCATCTAAGAATGCTACAGAAACACTGATAATGTTCTGTGACCCAAAGGAAAACATATCTCAGTACTTCAAAATCCCCAAGGGTCTGTCCGTGAACCTGACTGAATGGAGAATAAAGTTTTGCCAAGTTAACATCAGTGTTATTGTAGATGGGGAGGCCAACACCATCTTCTACATGGACAAGATTGCTATGGTGGTAAGAATCTTATGTTACAGCTACACCTTGTAATTTTATTATTAAACAGTCTGCAGGCTTCTGAGCTTACTCCAGAGCCATAAGACGTAATGGGCCAAGCTACCTTAGCTTGCTACGTAAGCACTGATAAATGCCTTCACTGTAGCATCGTGTCGGCTTAATTTGATAAATGTGAAAAAGGGACTTCTACTTGTCATAGTGATTTTATGGTGGAAAATGTTGCCAGCTCTCTGTATAGGTCTTGCAAAATCTAATTGATCTGTGGGTAAAATATTTGCCAGAGCCTAGATTTCCTTCATTATATTTCTACCTGGTTAATGATTTCTTTCATTCTTTTAGAGATTTTTCACAATTATCAACATTTAGAAATTGTATCATAGGGGTAGAGGTGCATGGTCAGCATATAAATTTATATTAATAATTAAAATCATTATTTGAAAAAGCCTCCAAAATAATAATTTTAAAGGTACACATTTTGGGATTGAGATCTGAAAATTTGTACAAAATTTAATAGGGAAATTTTAAGAATTGCAAAAGAACCCTTATGAGATTTAATATGATAGGTTATGATTAAAATGTAGAAGCATACAAGCTACAACTAACAGGTTTCTTCTGTCTACTCATATAAATGTAGATCAAAATATTCTTGTAACATTTTTGGTTTTAATTTCTATATTTTAATTATATCATTCAATGTTATAGAAAAACTTAAAGCTGAAATTAATAGGATCTTCTATTTAATCTATTTATTATTTTTTTTTATTTATTCTCAAAGACAAATGGTAGCTCATCTATTGACTGGAAATCATTGGGTAGCAAGTACACTCGAGTGGTTAATATGATAAATCGATGGGTGGAGAATCCCTCGATGTTCAATACGTCACAGAACTGGAAGAATGGATCATTTTGGCTGAACCTACTGGACAAGTATGCCAAGTCCAGACAAAACCCAGAAGAAATTAACAGAGAGTAAGTCAATTATCCAGGCAAAAATAATATATATTTCTTTCATTCAAAAGTTTAGAGACATCTTACTTAGAGGATATTAAACGAGTTGCCATTTATTATCAAATTTATGTCCCGAGTGAAATAATTTTCTTTGTAACAAGGGGCATAAATTTGATAATAAATTTTAATGAGTTTGATATTCTATTTATTACCCCATACAATTTTAATCATTTTATTCTTTAAACTTATTAATTGGGCCGTTTAGAGAAATGCTATCACATAATGTTATGAATTATGTTATGTTGTACTTTTTCTAATTTTAGTGATGTCATATGTACTTTTACAAAAGTATAATGACATCATATTTAGTACAGGCAAAGTTATTGGTCATAATGACCAGAGCATTTCAATGAAATGCCTTGTTAAACCAATCTATAATAATGCTCTCTGAGAAGTTATGAAAAATATTTCTCAGTTATAAGTGCCCACTGGAGTAATAAAATACAAATAATAATACATTTATTTTAGTTTCATGGTAATTTGTAGTTGATTGAATTTTCAAATCCAAGAAACAAAATGCCTACCAAATATTTATTATATTATTTTCAAGACCTTTAAATTCTTTCAAAATGAATGATACTTGAAATTTAATTTGGTTTTTATTTTCTCTGCATTTAAAAAAAATAAAATACTGTAATAGAAATCATTTTATAAAAATGAAATTATTCCAGAATGCCCAATCCATTCTTTCTTTGCATTATTTTGATATCTGCCTTGGTATTTCAACTGACCGGCTTTGATGGCGCAGTGGTAGGCACTGGGATCAAATCTCAGTCAAAGCACATGATTTTTTATCTCGATATTAACTCCAACCCAATGTAAGTGCTCATTGGGTAGGTGTAAGCCACTTAAACCAATCAGTGATCCAAAACTGGTTTATCAACAACCATGGTATGTGGTATCTTGTCTGTGGGAAAGTTCATATAAAAGATCCATTACTGCTAAAGAGTAGCCTATATGGCGGTAGCGGGTTTCCTCTAAAAGACCATGAGTCACAGAATACCACATGTCAGACACCTAATAGCTGCTGAATAAACAATGTGCTTGGGTGTCATTAAACAATGCTGGGGTGTCGTTAAACAATGTGCTGGGGTGTCATTAAACAAACAATCCTTTCCTTTGGTATCTCAACTAACCAACAGTAACATTATTTTTGATCTTTCAGGATTGAAAACCTGTTTGTTAAACTTGATCCACTGTTACAACAAGAATCATTCCGTCAGTTTGGACTTGTAATGGAGACACTTCTGAAACTTGTCAGTAAGAACCTTGTTGCCTTGGAAAATACAACCATGACTGTTAGTTCGATGCTTGACAAGATTCCAATCCTCAAAGACATCATTACTGCAATTGGCCTCAATCCTGATATCCTATACACTCTCTTGAAGGCTCCAGTCACAGACATATATCTGTTCATGGAAGCAATGGGTTCGGCGCAGTACACGGTTTGTAAGAAGGATGATAGCATATGGAGACAGATGCTGCATTTACCGGACTCGTTCAACACGTCTGCTTTACACAGTGCTGTGTGTAACCAGAACTTCACGCAGATTGCCAAGAGTTTGTTGAAGAATCTTGATCTCGAAGACTTACTGACATCTCTGTCCAACTCTTCTGTCAAACCAGACTGGCCCATGATCTTCAATCTATCACAGCAGTTAGGCAAGAATATAAACACATTCCTTACAAGTCTGCCGAAGTTTGACATGAACGGAAGTATGGAAATATTCATGAATGCCTACAACACATCTAAACTCATGTCTCAAATGTAAGTTTTAATTTATTCTTTTCCAGTGTAAACTGGTGTTGCTGTTACAGTCAAATCCACTTAATTGTATTCTTGATAATAGGATATTCCTGTTATTTGCATAATATTCTATGGCACAGAATCATTTGTATGCAAATATATTCAAAGAATGTCTTTTAATTGCATATGCTTTCTTTGTAATGTCAGGTTAATTGCATAAAAAATTAAGAAAACTTTTTTTTCTTCCAAAGTGCCAAACCCATCATCATTGTGGATCTTAACATTTTTATCAAATTATCAGGTCTGCAAGTTCGACATACAAATATTACGGCTATATGCTGGAAAAGATTCCAGGCCTAAAGGAAAGCACAAGTTGGTTGATGGTGATGATCAAGATACAGAATGTCTTGTTTGACAGACTACTATTGGTTGAAAATGGTCAGTGGGTTTTAACATAATATTCAGGACCTGCAGAAAGCATTTGAAAGTGAAGTGATTGGGTGGGGGGTGCACTACAAATTAAGTGGCCAAATGGAAGCAGCATTCCTGCAAGAACGCCCTCATACTTCAAAAACACTGCAGATTTCTGACACTTTGTTTTGCCACAGAGCCTGAAAATAATTTTATTCAGCAAAACAAAAACACCTTTTGAGATTTTTTATTAGTTGTATCCTAAAACGTAGGGGGAAGAGAGGTCATGCTCCTGCTCCAAGGCCCTTGATATTTAAAAGTGTTTCCAGTCCTCTAATTGTTAAAAGTAATGTTTGATTTTTGCTTGTTAAACCGGACTGAAGGAATTACATCTTGTATAACTAAAATGTTTTCCTAATGTTTTATATACTGAGTTAATCTTCTTAAAAACAAACTTCCTATTGTCTATTATACATTTTCAGATACATCTTTCCACTTGGGGGACATCTTCTCTGACATGCCTGAGATGCAGAAACTCATCCTCCTCGTACAGGAACCAGGTCTTATTGAAGTTCTCTTGACATCCATAAATACTCCCAAGGTACGAGATAGTGAACATTTTTTGCAGTGTCACCATCATAACCCAAGTTATTTTTTGGCCACTTTGAGATTTTCAACCCAACTCACTTCTTATAACAGTTGCTATAAGCTAAAGATATGCCAGTCATTACTGTGCACTTCCTAACCCACTTGTGTTTGTATGAAAAATGGTTAATAAATAGTCATTGATGTGTAAATGCAAATGTTTTTGGCATTTTCTCAAAACTACAAAAAATTACTTAGGTTATTAGAGTGACGATATGCTAAACTTATATTAAGCTTTTTCTAACTGGGCTCATTATTTTGTGCTAAAACAGCCCAGTAAACATCTGTAGACACTTTTGTTAGGATATACCAATATATCTACAGAATGTTTATTCATAAATCTCTGAATGTACCCAAGGCAGAATGTTATTTTACACTACTTTCTGGAACTAAACTTTGTTCAGGCACAACCAAACATAGCCAAGGTAGAACACCTATTGATAGTGACTCTCAGTAGGACCGATATTAAAGTCCATAGTAATTGCGTAGTAATTGCCCACCTGTTTATCTCTGATAATTTGATATTTTGTTTCTATATTTTGTAAGATACATGTATGAGCTACAAGCAGGGATTTTACAAATTCGGTTGACAATGAATGTGTGATAGGTTGGCCAAAATTTCAAGTTTCTTTGATGTTTTGTATACAGACTATTAATTTAAATCCTTTGACTATAGTATCAATTCCATTAATGCTTGTTTATTACTTATGTCATGTATTTTGTTTTCTACTATCATAATGGTTCTTGTCTCTGTTGCCATTTACTAATGCCACAGCAATTTTAATATCTGACTGTGTATTTCTTTTATAATGTATTTAGTTTTCTACTCCAGTTCTTACCTCTGTTGTCATCAACCAATGCCACAGCAATGCTCAGGCCCATAGGAGCAACTTTCAGAATGGGCGGAGGGCACTCACGGATTGGGTACAAACACTATATCAGATTTTGGTAACATGGCAAACATAAATGTGTGAAGAAAAAAAAAGAGGAAAAAAAGATGGCACGTGCACTCCTAGCCCTCCCAATTCCTATGGGTCTGATGCTAACAATGGTGTGCAAGCCTGACACCAATAAGAGTGAATATCTGACTATATATTCTGTAATGTATTTTGTTTTCTACTCCTGTTCTTGCCTCTGTTGTCATCAGCAACTCTAGAGATGGTGATGGCGAGTCCTGTACTAATATGAGTGAATATCTTTGTATTTCTTCTATGATGTGTTTTGTTTCATATTCCAGTTCTTGCCTTTGTTGTCATCAACTAATGCCACAGCAACTCTAATGATGGTGTAAAAGTCTGGCACCAGTGTGAGTTAATATCTTTTATAATGTATTTTGTTTTCTACAACAGTTCTTGCCTCTGCTGTCATCAACCAATGTCACAGCAACTCTAAAGATGGTGTGTAAGTCTGATACCAACATGAGTGAATATTTTTGTCTTTCTTCTATAACGTATTTTGTTTTCTACTCCAGTTCTTGCCTCTACTCTCCTCAACCAATGCCACAGCAACTCTAATGATGGTGTGTAAGTCCAGTACCAACATGAGTGAATATCTTTGTCTTTCTTCTAAGATGTATTTTGTTTTCTACTCCAGTTTTTGCCTCTACTCTCCTCAACCAATGCCACAGCAACTCTAATGATGGTGTGTAACTCCAGTACTAACATGGATGAATACCTGACAGTTCCTGACAATCTGAAGTCCACTGTTGATGTAAATGCCCTAAGGGATAAATTCTGTAAAGTCAACTTCACTACACTGATAGAAGAAGCTGGTTCCATGTTTAACATTTCTAATCTTGTAAGTTATTATCAGACTTCTTGTTTTCTTCAAATTTTATAGTAAATAGGGGTTATTTTAGTGTCAAAAGTTTAAAGTACTTTACTTATTTGTGAAAAATATGGCAGTCGATAAAACTGAACAGCCTTGATTGGATAGCTATCTTTTTTTTTTAATAACACTACTAGTGCACATTTATTTATTAATCATCGGCTATTGGATGTCAAACATTTGGTTACTTTGAGATGTAGTCAAGCCTCCAATGGGTTTTGAACCACTGTCATCAGCTCGAGAGTCTTATGCTCTACCGCCGGACCATCGAGGCGTTTGGTTATTTTAGTGTCGAAAGTTTAATGAACTTTTCTTATTTATGAAAAGTGAAATATATGGCATTCAATAAAATTGAACAGCCTTGATTAGATAGATATCTTTACAACCTGCCAAATGTATGAGCACTGGGTTGATTTGTATGTCAACTAGAGATCAATGATTATGCCCTCTTTGTAATTTAAAAACTCTTATATACATTTCCATGTTTTGTATTTTCTCATTTTTAAATGTAGTTTTGTAAAATATTTTATTTAGATATATATATATTTGTAACACTACTGTAGTAATAACCACACAATGTCTTTTGTATGTTTCAGCCAGTGGCTTATTTCAACTTCAGCAAAATAAAGTAATTGATCTTTTTTTTTTCATATTACTTGCAGGTTAATAATGACACAAGTTTAGACTGGGCAGAAATGGGTGCTAAGCATGACCGAGTGATGACAATGATTACTCGCTGGGCTAAAACACCACCACAGATCATCTTGCCTTCTCGGTGGGAAAATGGGTCATTTTGGCTAGATCTTCTCAAGACTTACTCAGACAGGAAGAAAAGTCCAGAAGGAATTGCTGAAGAGTAAGAAGCTTTTTGTTTTGAGCTAACATTACACAATAGTTTGTTCTGATTGCAAGTGTATGACTTAAACTGTGCGATACTTAATTAAAAAAAAGTATTTGTATATTTTTTACACAACTTGTCGTGCTGCCTGGTAGCTGGGAGAAACTAACTTTTTGACTTGACTTGACTTGAAGTAGTTTTGTAACGTGCCCACGTCTAGTTTGGTTCGGGCACTTTTTAATCACTCTTTGCTTAAATAGGGTTACCAGTCAATGCTTTTAGAGTTAACTGCCCTTACAGGCATGCAGATTCTATCCTATTGGTTACATTTACTTACCAATATATTTTACTGATACTAAATGGGATTATTTGTTATTACGTATAATCTGTATTATATGCAGAAGATAATCTTTCAAAAAATATATATATACTGCTCAGAAATAAGTATTTACTGTTTTTCATATTAACACAATTACAGTTTTCTTTAAAAATTATAAAACTATTATTTTCTGCTAGAGGTTTATCAATTATTATTTTTTTAACTTAACAAAACTTTTTTATGCTAATATTTCTTTGTGAAACAACTGATTGTACAGGCACATGTGTAGAGATAGGAGAAGAGATCCACAATGTATAAAATAACATATTAAAAAAAGGAATATTGAAAGAGTTTGAACAGTGTTCAAATCCCCAGATACTCTCATTATGCATAATATGCTTATTTTAGGGAAATAGTTTACTTGCTTAACCAACCCCTGCAATTAAGGAAATGTCCATGGCAAAATAAATGCTGTGGAGAACTAGTGTCCACAGCATTTTCCAATGAACTTTTAGGATAAAGTATACTTTATTTTTAATAATAAGAAAAAATACACCTTGAAAAAAAAAGGTCCGCAGCAAAAAAAAGTGCTGTTGGTAATGAAAAGTTCTGCAGCAATTTCCATGGCATTGCCAATTGCTATGGACAATTTCAGGGATTGTTAATGACATATGACTTGTTACACACACAGATTTTTCTCAAATGGACTTTGACTTTTTTCAGTTAATTCTTTTGTAATTACACTAAAGTTTCTTCCATGCATTTTACTTTTTAACAGAATTGAAAGCTTTCTTGTAAAGTTTGGTCCCCTTCTACAAGGAGAATCATTCCGGCAAGTTGGACTGGTGATGAAAACAGTTCTTCGAATTCTAAATGAAAATTTTATTAGCATGGCCAACGGAACTTATACCTTGAAGTCGATGTTCGTAAAAATTCCATTCCTACATGATATCATTTCTGCATTGGATTTACCTTCTGATGTTTTGGATGCTCTGTTAAAAGCTCCTGTTGAGAACCCAAAACGCCTTGCAGAAGCATTGGCTGTGACTAATGTAAAGAATACATTCTGTGCGAATGGTGAGCTGTGGAGAGAAATTCTTACTCTGCCTGCTTCATTTAATACGTCTGCTCTGAATGCTGCTTTGTGTAACCAAAATACAACTATTATCATCAAGAATCTTGTGAAAAATCTCGACTTGGAAAATGTTATATCGGCCATGGGTAATTCTTCCATAAAACCAGACTGGAAAACAATATTCACACAAACACAGGAGTTAGTAAAAAACCTCAAAACCTTGATGACAGATCCTCCCAAATTTAATTTTAGTGAAAGCATGACTGCTTTAGAAACTGCATACAATACATCTAATTTGTGGAACTTTATCTCTATGTACTCGACATTGTCTAAAATATTTGGAAATTCTTCTGATTTCGAAGCTGTTGAAGGGTATTTTAAAGGATCAACTGTTGTGATGGACTTTCTGAATGATGTTCTAGACAAGGCCAAAGTCTCTGGTGTTACTCTTGACCTTCGATCACTGTTCAAGGATAGCCCAACTTTCATTAAATTATTTGAAATGTTTCTCAACTTAAATCCTGACCCATTGACTGGTCTTTTGTCTATACAACTGAAAACATCCCAGGTGAGTGCCACATTCCAATTTGTATTTCACATAAATATACTATTACAGGTGCTGCGGATCAGAGTGGGGCAGGGGGCCTCGCCACTTTTTAGGGGACAACTAATTAAAAAAAATCTTTAAAGTTTTTTATTTTGCTGAAAAACATTATTTTCAGACTAGGTGACAAAATAAAGTGGCCAAAATTTGAAGAGTTTTTAAAGTGTGAGGGGGTTCTTGCAGGAACATCACTTCCCTTCGGTTACCGTGTCCTTGTGCCCTCACACTTTCAAATGCACTCTGCGGGCCCAGTATTATATTAATTGTAATTTCCATCTCAGTATCAATACACTTAAAAAAGGATGGTTTTGATGGGTAGAGATAATTGTATGAAAACAAATGTTATATTACAGATTATGGAGGATATCCCCCACCCACCAAGGCAAATAATTCTGTACAAGTACATGTACCTGAATAATGAATATGAAAAATAAAATTTATAAAATTCACTGATACCTGTACTAATGGATTAGGAACAGATTCTGTTTATGGCATTTCAGGCCCGTAGTAGCTGGGGGGGTCTCAGCCCCAACTGCCTCTTTTTTTCGACAGTTTTTATTTTGGGTATAAATTCGCAGTTTCACATAACACATTTTATAAACACATAAAAATTAGCCCCCCCCCTTGAAAACACAGCCCCACCCTCCCAGACTTAGGGCTTGCATTTCAACTAACTTGAAGGTAGTTTTCCAAAACATGTACCTGTTTTATTTGTAACTTTAAAAAATATACTTTTCAGACCCAAGCATTTGCATCTGTAGCAGCAGATGCTGGTAAACTGAATGAAGTATTCTGTAGCAAGAGCAGATTCCTTGAGTACTTCAGTGTTACTGACAATGTGAATGTGATAGCCATGCTAGATGTATTGTGTACAGTTAACTTCACAGCCATGGTGTCTGAACTAAAAACTAACTTCATGGTCGATGTGTTGAATCAGAAGGTGAGTACATAATACCTTTACTATAACTAACTGAATACAATGACCATTTAAGCATTTTGGTATTTTCATTGTAATTTTCTTGTTACAGCTAGAGTTTTCTTTTATTTTTAGTTTCTCAAACATAGGCCCCCAAAAATAGGGAAAGAGGGAGGAAAAAAACAAAACAAAAAAAAGTTACAAAATATCTTGGGAGAGGAAAATAAAATTTGGTATAAAATTAATTTTACAGTTTTTTTCATTTAACTGGTCATATGCCTGCATGCTTGTATATTCATCCCCTATGAAAAGAAATTATTCAACTTCAGAGCGTAAATTTATTGTTTTAGTTTAAAAGTGGGGCAGTTTTTTCTTCTTCTTCTAACCTTCAGGACAGTTAGTGAAAATAAAATAAGTGTAAATTTTCACTTTTAATTTTATTTTAATTTAGCAAAATGTAGGTGAAATGAATAATAATTTTTTTGGGACCTAAACTTTTGATATATTAACAAAAGTAAATAGGCTGAATAGAGTAAATCTTGAAATTTAATATGAACACTGATGTGTAAGATTTAATAAATGATACATTTTAATTTTTCTAACAACACATACTGGTTTTAAAAAATGCAAAACATATTGATAAATCTATTCATTTTAGGATTCTCTATCAAGATGCATTCATGTTATCAAGATGCATGCATGTTATGTTACTGTAATATAGATTGTTATAACTTGGTAAGGTAAATTATTGCAATTAAATAATAAAACAAATATTCGTTATATTTTAATATATGAACGTATATATTAAAATTAAATTTATTTGCTCTAGCTAAATATAAATTAAATACATTTTTGAATTCGCTGCTTCGGGAGCGAAAGGGTGTAAGTCTGGGTTTGGCACTTACTGGTATCACTGAATGCTCCTAAGTGAGCTACATCTGTGGCACAAAGGGTATATGTAGATTTCTGAATCTATCTCATATTTATTTTGAAATCAGAAGATATTCAACATAAAACTTGAGTCTAGATGAGACACAGTTTTTGGACCTTTTCTCCATTATCAGCAACCCCAACTTAACCCTTTTGGTTCTGAAGCAGCAAATATTTAATAGCACTTACTAAGGTGTATCCATTTTTTCATCCTTTTCACAAGTGTACAAAATATACTTTAAGGGAGGGTGTTAAAGTGACATGTACGCTTTCCAAAATAATTTTAAAATGACGATAATACACAGCAGAGAAATCATAATTTGTTTTCTTTTTC
>JAULBS010005986.1:0-11355 GCA_032355785.1 Symmetromphalus regularis | reverse complement strand
TGAGAATATTAAGAACCAGTGAAACTGCTACCTTACATACCGACTGTGAAGGCTTGCCTGTCCTGATTACAATTTGATAATATTAAGAACCAGTGAAACTGCTACCTTACATACCGACCGTGAAGGCTTGCCTGTCCTGAATACATACAAACCTGTTTGTGGTAACGTTGTTTAAGTATAAATTATTTCAAAGATGGAAAGATTTCATAATAGTACATGCACCTCATTCCTAGAATACATGTGAATGTTTTGGATGATCGTATATTCTTGGTTGTACATTCTAGGAAAACATATTCCCATGGCGATTCAATATATATACAGTGCCGAGTTCACTTTTTGTGCCCCATAACAGTTATGTATGGATATCTACTAAGAACGACAAAGTAAATAAATAAATGTTTACTAACCTTATCAAGTGGCCTTTTATCATTAGTTTACATATATCAGAAAGGAAGCACACAGTTGTAATTTATTGTTAAAATGCTGGTTGAAAACATCTTGGGAAAATCCATTATGACAGAAGACAGTTATTTTTTCGTGCTTTTTACGAAAATCCAATGTAGGCCACACCATTAACATTAAGGATCGTTCACAACTTTTGAATAACTTATTTTTAATTTCTCTCTTTTATTTCCTTCAAATTTAACATTGTTAAAGAATTGTCAACAGAATTAAACGAGATTATAACTGCGATGTCAACTGAAAAGCCATTAACGTTTCAACTATTAACATTGTAACACAGAAACGACATAATAATGCAACAATTTATTGTTCATTGTGTCGATTTGACAAAGTGGTAAGAAAACAATTTATCAGCTTTTCTTTGGTGCAGTAGCCCAAATGGACCCAATGAGGGTATCCATCACACAGGACCCACTTCGTAAACAACTGAAATGCTCTGCCAAACTTGCATGGGTGTAAACAAATGACAAACACAGCATTTTTCACTCTCTTCAACATCACTTTCGTCTGATGACGACTGACATGATACATGATAATAAAAGGTTGACGGGCCAAGTTGAGGAGACCTGGTTTCAGCTATTTTTGATGTCTTAGCAGTTTTGTTCCTTATGTGCTGGCTGGGTTTAATAGACACAGATCTGGGTACTACACTGGCTTTTAAAGTAATCGTCTAGTTTCTGCGTAACATGGCTTTCTGTTATAAGTCAATTTTTTGCATGAAAAGACACTATGACACAAAGTTCGGTTTCATTGTGATGTCCTAGAATTATTTTCACACAGAATCATTTGATCATTGGGGCTGTCTGCTTGCATCTCATTGACCATGGTTGTTACTATGTCATTACAAAAAGTATCAGCTGGCAATACATTGGTGATCACATTTCTGCATAGAGGGAAAATTCCAGTTTTTTGGAATGCACTTTGGAGATTTTTGGCTGATAAGGCTCGATGATAAACTTTGCAAGACAGTTCGCATATGTCATATCGACCTATAGATGTTGATACCCGTCTCATCATTTTATGACACTCTGAATCATACATTTTTTGAAAAGGACCATAGCAAGCTACTTCCAAGGGCTGTAACATATGAGATGTGTGTGCTGGCAAAACAAACAGGATAATGTTTCTTTCTTTCGCCCACTCTACCAAATCAACAGATATGTGTGACTTGTGACCATCAAGTAGAAGCAGTAAATGCTCATCTGGCGCTCTCCGAGGTATAAACTTCATAAAATGATCCTGGAGGTAGTGGCTGAATATGTTAGAATCAGACGATCCTGTTTCAGACATTAGACATGCTGCACCTTCAGTAGCACCACACATCAGATCTGGCATTTTTTTCTTACCTGTAAAAATGAAGAATGGGGGCATCACCATACCACTGGCACTTCCACATCCAAGAATGGTTGTGGTCTGCAATTTTCCAGAAGTAATCGCTGGGGGATATTGATCTCTTCTAGCAACAACAAATGGAGGATTGTTGTTTTGAGTGATACCCTTTTCGTCAATATTGAATATCAGGTGTGGTTTATCCTGGAGATTGTACTTCCTGATGGTACGTTCTAGCTCATCAAAGTATGCAGAGATAACGGCAGTAGTGGTGCATTTAGCGTGTTGTTGTTCAAGGACACATGGTTTGATATCTCGAAGTTCCGGCCATCTATTGATGAAAAGACGGAACCAGTTTAATGTAAATGGTTTTCCACGAGGTCTTTTTCCCAGTTTAACAGCATAATCTGTGGCTATATTAGCCACCTCCTGCCTGGTATAACCGTACCCATATGATGCCATACTCTTCAAATGTTTCACAATCTTGGCTTCTTCATCCAAGGTAAGTACAGGTGAAGTGCCAGAACTAACACAGTCAATATGAACTTTTCCAAGTACACGATCTCGAAGTGTTTGCGCAGGAACACCATACAGTCTAGATGCTTTTTTAACTGAAAGTTTGCCATCTTTTACTGCCAGGTATGCATCACACAGACCTTTAGTGTCATATGAACGATATTTTTTAAGTGGCCTTGCATTGAGCTAAAACAAATAAAAAATGAATAAAATAAATAAAATAATAAATAAATATATAAAATAATAAATAAATAATGCAGGATATATTAATTTAATACTTAATAAAAAAAAACTTTAAAAAAAAACTAAAACAAAACAAAGAGACAAAAAAAATATTAATGAACAAACAAAAAATAGCAAACACAAAACAACATTCATTATTAGGATCACATAAATCTAACCAAATCATTTTATCTTCCAATAACATTAGAAGACATTTTATTCATTTTAACCCTATTCACTGTAACATGAATAAATTTTTTAGAATTGGCCTCAAATGTTGTTTTTTATTTGACATCACAAGGTAGTAACAAAGGTCAAGAACACAAACAAGCTTCACAGAGAATTAATCGGATAACTTTTCTGCAAAATGTTGGTTACTTTCAAAAGTTGATTTTTGGGATTAGTGAAAGTTGACAAATTTTCAAGTCTATAGTTTATCATATATGTTCATAGTTTTTATTTACCTATTATGGCTCATTGTTAATTTTGGGGCATTGTGTAACTTTGTTAACTTAATGTTTGGTATTGAAGTGAGCAGTGCATGTGGAGCTTGTGAACATGCAATATATCGCTGTTTCCACAAAGGGCACAAAAAGAGAACAGGCATGAATAGTAGACACTTGACCGTACTAATACATATGTGGGCCCAGTTGTTCAAAGCATTGTTAAACTAACCATGGGGTAGATAAATATTTCTCTTTAAAATATCTTCGTAGAAAGTTCAAATATACTTCCGATTTGATTATTTATGAATACCTTAGGGTATAATAAACTAAGTTTCAACATACATGTATCTCTTCAATTACTGTTTGCAATGAATTAAAATTAGCTTTGACCAACTGGGCTATGATATTTACATCGGCTTTATCAGTCTGGGTTAATTCGTTATCTTCCATATATCAAACCTGGAAATAAGTGGCTGGTCAAGGACATTGACCAGTACAAATTTGTAATTTTGAGTGATTTGACGGTCACAAAGTTGTTTGTGTCTGTCATTTTGTCCGACACTCATGTTTTAACTTTTAGTAAAAATAACATTTCTGTATAAAGTCTGCTTCTTACAGTTTGTGTCTGTTGAATAAATTGTGAAGAATTAAATAATAAAAAACATACACCATAAAAACTAAATTGTGTATTCTGTTTAAATTGTTCATATTAAATTGTATGTCAGGAACATTTTCTTTAATGTCCGGCACAAACTGACTGATGCTGGACATTTTGACCAGCTAAACTAAAATAATTATTTCCGACCCTGCACTGTAGCCTTTTTTTTTATTACTAGGTTTCATTCCACAAATAAACATGTATTTTCTTTGTCTACAGCAAGTTAGATGACTACCGGATATACCTTGCATCATACCGTGTCTTTCTGTGGCCCACCTCCGACCCCGACCCATTCCTCGGTTTCCACGGCCACGCCTTCCTCGGTCATCACTATAAGGATCTGTACTACTCCTGACAAAACAAAGTGATAAAAATAAATTTATATATTACATCAATATTAATGTAAACTATCATAATTAAAATGTTCAACTGCCATCTATTAACAAACAGAAAGGATTGTTTGCTTAATGACACCCCATCTCACTGTTTATTCAGCGACTCCTCACATGAAATCAAGTGACAACATACATTTTAACAATAACTATTCTTCTGGGTATAATACACGGATTTATCCGGGGTTTTTCACGAGGGTTCTATGGCTGAAGGGATTAGGACAATACGATTTTAGTCATAATTAATCAGTTTTTTTCTCACCACTGAATTTATGTAAATGTAATATTATATTTATTAACGAATTTGGTTATAGCCCAGAAATTGGGAATTTTCCGTGCCATTTGCCTTTGGCGGAAGGGGCCGATGTTCGGTACCATATAAAGCCTGGATAAATACCTGTAACAGAACAAATAGGAAAATGGTTTTGGAAATGAAACAGAACAGTCACATTATTAAACAAATTTAGAATAAAATATTTTAGATGTTTACTATATTAGGAGGTAAAAATAATTTTTATAGCAGTTTTCCACATTTTTAAATTGTTATTTTTGTTACTTTAACAACTATATAATATAAGACAAGTTATAAATTGCAATACTATTGTATATAGTGTACACTGTACAAAAGATTCTGAAGGCTGTTGTTTGTCATTTTGGCACTTGTTTATCAACTGAACATACCAATTCTCGAAGTGCACTTCTTGTGACATTGTGTATAAATGTCAGAGAGACTGTTTTCGACTCATAGTCAATGGAGAAAACTTGCTACTATCACACAGGCTACTCTTCCTGTTTTAACAGAAAGGAATCTTTTATATGCACTTTTAGAGGCAGTTCATCTGTGATTGGGCAATCACTATAATAGGCGGGAAAATGTTGTTTTGAGAGTTTTAATACTTTATTTGAAGGTTTTTTGAAAGAAAAAAATATTCAGAGGTCAGGGGCATTTCTCAGGTCAGGTGGGGATGCTAAACCAGTAATTTTTTTTATCTGGCCTAATAATAATTTAGAAAACCAAAAACCCCAATGAGTCTGTTAAATAGGACTGATCCAATAATCCATCACACCTCAGCCCGATACTTCTTGTGCTATATCAGGGTTTCACATGATGCAGGAATCCTGTGTTTTTGACGCAATATTTTGCTAAAATACTCTTAAATAAAATACGTGTGCGTCATGGTTGTCGCAAAATATTTCTGACGTCAAACGTTGTTGTTGTTTTTCATGACAAGAAAAAAACAATGGATACACATGTATCAGTATTATAAAGATAGAATAGTGGATAATGGATATAATATATGCATGTAATATAAACAAGACAGTTATTCAGTTGATTATGTTAATGAAATAATATGCTTGACTCCCATTTTTTAATGCTTGACTCCCAAAATAAAACCCTGTGAGTCATGATGACTTCCTTTTTCCAGATGCTAGGTGGAACTCTGGTATATACATAGAACTAATAACTTGAATTGTTTCATTTTCTTGTGCAGAAGGGTTTGTGGTGGCAAATGACGTTGACAACAAGCGGTGTTACATGATGGTACATCAGGTCAAAAGACTGGGCAGCCCAAACTGTATGGTAGTCAATGAAAATGCCTACAATTTTCCCAAACTGCGTTCAAGCAAGGAGGTTTGTTATTACGTTTTTATGTTTAGGTCAGTTTTTGGAGGTTTACCGAAGGTGAGGATTTTGATTCTGAATATTGGGACCGAATAGCAAGATAATTTTTAAATAAAATTTTTGAATGACACCGATTGTGAGGGCGAGTATTTGGTATTGATGTGAGCAGTTCTACCATAAATACGAATTACGAAGTATTGTTTATGGGTTTTTTGTCTGTTTTTACACATTTCTAGATCGCAAATCGTGCACCTACAAAAAAGCCCTTCAACACCCAAAAATAATATTAATTTGTTCACACCTTTATATTATTTTGTTAAATTTTAAAGTCAAAATATTTGATAGAAATGAGATACCTCTCAAACCCATTTATCGCCAGATTAATCCAGTTTTTTGGGAAGTAACTCTTAAAAGAATTCAGTAGTCTAAAGGTTACTTTGGGTTGTAATTGATCTTTGGATGTCCATCTGAACATGTGTTAACCGCCTTGATGGCGTAGTGTTAAGCTGTCGGTCTCACAGCTGGTAGGTACTGGGATCAAATATCAGTCGAGGCATGGGACTTTTAATCTCGATACTGACTTCAACCCAGAGTGAGTGCTCCACAAAGGCTCAGTGGGTAGGTATAAGCCACTTACCCCGGGCCAGTGGTCCACAACTGGTTCATCAAAGGACATGGTATGTGCTGTCCTGTCTGTGGGAAAGTGCATATAAAAGACTCCTTGCTGCTAATCAGAAATAGTAGTCTATGTGGCTGGGTTTCCTCTAAAGACCATGAGTCACAGAATACCATATATGAGACAGCTAAAAGCCGATGAATAAAACAAAAAAGTTCTATGGTGTCATTAAACAGTCCTTTCCTTTCTGAACAAGTGTTAATTATATTGTAATTTTAAATTATTGTTGTACATTTGTTTTAATGTTGAAAGACATGAATGTTTTTTCTGTAATGATGAATGTATATTTTCAGGGAGAGAAGCTGGAGTTCTATTTGTTTGATCGGGTTCTTGCTGATGTTCCATGCAGGTATGTTCAATCTCATCATTTTTTTAATTCAGCTTCTTTTTCTTCTTCTTCATCTTCTTCTTCATTTTCTGCATGCAGTCTTTTTATGGCTGCTAGCCTGCATCAACTATCTAGATGTGGCAATAAATTTTTCACCTTCTAGATGTCTTAGATAAGTTCCCAGTTGTTGTTTTTGGAGTTGTGTGTTTTCGTCACTGTGGACAGATTTTTAAAACATGTTCTGGCATTTGCTCATATACTCAAATAGTAGCATGTCTGCCTGTGAACCTGTTGGTCGTCTGATCGATCCTTTTCAGTGGGCCCATTTGCAGTTTGGGCTATTTTCCATTGCAACAAGTGGTCCACAACTGATTTATCAAAGGCTGTGGTATGTGCTCTACTGTCTGTGGAATAGCACATATAAAAGACCCCTTGCTGCTTATCGGAAGGAGTAGCTTATGTGACAACAGCAGGTTTCCTCCAAAGACATATGTCAGAATGACCATATGTAAGACATCCAATAGCCGATGATAAGATAAAAATCAATGTGCTCTAGAAGCGTCATTAAATAAAACAAACTTTTGCTCCTATGCACCACATTCACATTGAGTGAGCCTCTGTGGTTCAGTGGTAGGACATCAGACTCTCAAGCTGAAAACAATGGTTCAAAACCAGTTAAAGGCTGGCTTACACTTCAGTTACATGACAAAATTACCAAATGTTTGAGGTCAAGGCCATCATACTAATTTAAATTAATCATTCAAATGCCGTTTGAAATCTTGCAAAAATTAACTTTTGTGGGGAGGTGGATCTGAATATTTTTACTATTTGTACAAATAGGAAAGTGTTGATATTTGTGAAACGACCCCTACATAAAACATTCTTAATGTATTCTTGTTTTGTTTTTTTAAATTATAGTTGTGTTTTATTTCTTCCTGTTTAGTGGAGATGGAACAATGAGAAAAAACCCTGACGTGTGGGCGAAATGGAAACCAATAATAGGAAACAATTTGCATGGGTAGGTGAATAAACATAGTAGTACTGTTATATATATGTCATGCCTTTCAGATGTGACATCTTTCACAATATTTTGATTGCACCAAAGTATTTGCCATGGTTCACACACATCCTGAAAATTATCAGAAAGTCTTGGAAAATAATGGTCTTAAGCAGTTCTTAAAAACATTGGAAAAATATTTAAGCCTGTCAAGTTCAAGAAATATAATATTAGGAAAATAAACATTTTTTTTTATTGATGTTTTCAAAGTGGCACCTGCATGATCCAGTTTTATCAACGAAAATAACCGATACTAAATCAGTATGTGCTTAGGATTTGTTTTTATTTGCAGTTTGGGTGAGTCACATCAACACTTTGGCTCACCCGTGTTATTTTTGCATTGTCTGAACTTTATAGAATTTTTTTTCACATATTGCACTTTAAAAACCTGTGTAATTGCTATTATTTTTATCAAATTATTGACATAAACTAATAACAACCAAACAAGAGGAAAAAGTATATTTCAGTTTGATCACAATACAAGTGTATGGTGGTAAACAAAATTGCCTGAAGTGTTCAAAATAAATTTTATATTAATAGACTGGTGGTATTCATAATTCCTCAGAAGACACCAATTGGTTTGGCTGCATTTGCATACCAGAGAACCAATCAACTGAATTGTAATAAAAGTTACTTTCTTTAACAAACATACATATTGTGCATTCTGATAAGATACTATACACATGAAATGTGGGTTGACAGGCGGGTAACTCGAGGTACAGTCTTGACTTGTCAAGTGTTGTTTTCACTTGCCCTGGACATCCATAAAATGCACATCCTGCTAAAAACTCAATATGACGTTGTTGTTTTGTTGTTATGTAGCATTGGGCTTCTGATAATTGAAAATGTGTGTAACCCATTGATGAGGTTCGCAAAAATATGACCAAGTCCCAAAAGAATGACTTGCTCAAATGATATGATCAGAGAGCAGAGATTGTCTATTTGTAAATTAATATCAGTTCTTGTTCGTTTTGTTACAGACTTCAGACAAAGATTGTAAAGCGAGGTTTAGAACTTCTTAATGTCGGTGGTCGTTTGGTTTACTCCACGTGTTCTTTCAATCCAATTGAAGACGAGGCAGTTATAGCTGAAATGGTGCGCAAATGTGAAGGTGATTACAAAATATTATAAAATACTTTTTTGTTTTCCTTTATTTTTATAAATATTTCATGTGGGTAGGTTTTTTTTTTTTTATTGTCGTCATTTGCTTACATTTATCATTAAATAAATGTTTAAATTGTTCTAATAGCAAAACATTTTGCACTAAGCTTTCACACCAAGTTGTCAACCTAAAGCAGAATTAATTATGTATGGATTTAACCTGTGTATTGTTTTTCCTAGGTGCAATTGAAATAATTGATATGAGTAAACAACTTCCAGGGCTTCGTTTTGTGCCTGGTCTGTCGACATGGAAGGTAAGTTAAATTTAAAATATTATCTTGAAAATAAAGACAAAAAAACCCACTAGCTTTTTGTTAATGTATACATGTATCAATTTTGAAATACACATTATTATTAACATGTTCACAAATGTATTCAGTGTACTTACTTTTTGTTGCTACTTGCACGCTCTCCCTACAATTGTAGGCTATATCAACAATGTTAATTTGGTAACATTATTCAGATCCACATTTTCTTTAATTTTAAATGTTTATACAGTCATTTAACTCCTTAGTACCCAGCATATTCGGAATGGCCCTTTATTACATTCAGAATGAAAAATGCACTGTTAACAAGAACAGTGAATTTTGATTCTTTTTCTGTGGAGTATAAAATATTACTAAAATAGATATAATTTTATTACTATAATAGATTTTGTAATTTTATTACTATAATTCTTGTAATTATATATTATAATAATTGTAATTTAATTACTATAATTTTTGTAATATTTTTGCTATAGTCTTGTAATTTTTACTATAATTCTTGTAATTTTATTGCTTTAATTCTTGTAATTTTTTACTCTATTTTTTTGTAATTTTTTACTTAATGTAGTGTTTAAGTAACATGTTGATTTATGTTTCAGTGTATGGACAAATCTGGTAACTGGTATGAACATTTTAGTGATTTACCAAAAGATCTTATTCATCAGTTCAGTTCGACCATGTTCCCACCAAGTATTGAGGAACAGAAAACATTCAATCTCAACAAATGGTGGGTAAAACATTATAATTTCAAATATTTCATTCAGGATCAGTATTGGCAATGACAGACCTGCCTACATTTCCAGTTTCTCCATAATTCCGGATAGACACCACAAACTACAGCATTCCGGCCATACAGTCTAACTTTCCGCTGGCTAACCGAGTCACATAGATGTTTATTTAAAAAAAAAAAATTTGTATTTATTATTATTAATTTGTTAATTATTAAGTTGTCACAGTTTGGTTTTGCATAACTTCATGGAATATGGTTGAATGACATTGCGCTTGTGTAATGTCAAGGTTTTGTGTTTCCACTTCCCGTAAAACATTTTGTGCTAAGCGGAGACGAGATTCAAAGAACAATTCGGTTGTCACGTGTGACGCATTCCTAACAGGACCCTTAGATTTTCTGAGAAATCATGTTTATGGGTCTTACATTTGTGAAAGAGTTTTATTTGGGTAGGCAGGTCTACAGTGATGAGAATTGTGTTTGTTTTAGGCTCAGATTTACTTTGCTATAGAAATGTGGCAGGAAAATTAATTGATAAAAATTCTAAATATGTAAACATGTGAAATTTGTACGAAAAGATTTTTTAAATCTGTTACAGAAATGTGTTTTGTTAATAACCTAAAATTTAAATACAATAGATTAATCCTTCGGTATTGTATTCAACTACATGTTTATCTGAACGATACAACTTTAGGTTCTTTGGAAATATAATTATATGAAAGTATTGACACATTTATGAGACAACCTTGATTTAAAATGTTTTTACAACTTTCAGGGTGCATGTTTTGAGCCTGATGTCTAAAACACAGTACTTTTGTTTGGGTTTTTTAATGACTCCACTAGACCAGATTGATTTATTAATCATCAGCTTTTGGATGTCAAACATGTAGTAATTGCGATATGTACGTTGTCAAAGTTTGTGCCAACAGGTTTTGAACCACTGTCTTCAACTTGAGAGTCTGATGTTCTACAACTGGAAACACATTTACAAACTTGACATTTTATAGAAAAATATAATATCTTATTATTTCAGTTAACAATATTTATAATGATATATCTTATATTTTAATATTTCTTCTTCAGCTTAAGAGTTCTGCCTCACCATCAAAATACTGGGGGTTTCTTCATCTGTACAATACAAAAAGTGCGCCATCTTCCATGGATGAAAGGAGCTAAATCTGACATCAAATCGGACAAAGGTATTAATAATGGAGTTTACGTTATCTAAAGTAAAAAGTAAAGTTTGTTTTATTTTAATGATGCCTCTAGAGCAGATAGATTTTTATCTTATCATCGGCTATTTGATGTCAATCATATGGTAATTCTGACATAAATATTTAGAGGAGACTCTCTGCCACCACATAGGCTATCTTTCCGATAAGCAGCAAGGCATCTTTTATATGCATCGTCCCAGAGAAAGGACAGCACATACCACGGCCTTTGATGAACCAGTTGTGGACCACTGGTTGGAACGGAAAATAGCCCAAACTG
>JAULBS010005975.1:0-11355 GCA_032355785.1 Symmetromphalus regularis | reverse complement strand
GCTGTAGATTTACCAGACAGATAGTTTACCATTGTAAACATTTTCACTCTATTCTATATTCACAATTGTGTATGTGCGGTAGATTTACCAGACAGATAGTTTACCATTGTAAACACTTTCACTCTATTCTATATTCACAATTGTGTATGTGCTGTAGATTTACCAGATAGTTTACCATTGTAAACACTTTCACTCTATTCTATATTCACAATTGTGTATGTGCTGTAGATTTACCAGACAGATAGTTTACCATTGTAAACATTTTCACTCTATTCTATATTCACAATTGTGTATGTGCTGTTAATACAGCGTAATAAGTTCTTTGGACTCCGACTTCTACAGAGATTATTTGTATAAGATTTTAATAAAAAATTATATGAGGGAGATATACTATTTTCACAGGTATTAGAGTCAGTAACATAGTTTAACAAAAGAAAAATGTATTTTGAAAGTCATATGAAACACCTTCATTAATTTAGTTTTCTGTTTTCTTGTAAAGTTTGTTTTATTTAATGACGCCTCTAGAGCACATTGGTTTTTATCTTATCATCGGTTATTGAACGTCAGTCATATGGTCATTCTGACATGTATTTAGAGGAAATACGCTGCTGCCACATAGGCTACTCTTCCGATAAGCAGCAAGGAGTCTTTTATATGCACCGTCCCACAAACAGAACAACACATACCACAGCCTTTGATGAACCAGTTGTGGACCACTAGCCGATGATGAGATAAAAATCAATGTGCTATAGAGGCGTCGTTAAATAAGACAAACTTTACTTTACTTTATAATTCAGTTATTTGAATTATATAATGACAGCTAGTTACAAGGCTGTAGTATAACTATATAACATATAGCTCGCTCTTCCTATCATGTTATGTTTATGGGAACATACATATATAAAGCCCTCTTTCTGCTAATCAAAACGAATAATTATATCTCATCTGGTGGCAGCTGTTTTCGTCTTCAGACTATAATTATGTAGACAATAGAATATGAATACCTGACCAAATGCCATCCCAAATCCACCGTGTCGTCTTTAATAGGAACATAAATAAATCATTTCTTCTTTCAAATTATATACAAATCTTTTATTCTTTCCCATTGTTGATAACTTCACACTTCACACAGGTCATGGAATGAAGAACACTGGTGATAGTCATACACTTTACACTAATCATGGAATAAAGAATCAGGATTGAAAACCCAATAAAGCTAATCTGAACATTTAATTTTTATCAAATGTGGAATTGTTACATTGTTATAGTTAGGTATTCACATGTCATATGTTGTAAATACAATATGTTTGACACCTAATAACCGATGATTATATACAATGTGATGGGGTGTAGTTAAAACGCATTCCTTTCTTTGATTTTATTCGCATGTCATATGTTGTAAATACAATATATTTTACACATAATAGCCGCTGATTAAACAATGTTTATGGGTGTAGTTAAAACGCATTCCTTTCTTTGATTGTATTCATATGTTTGACGCTTAATAACCGCTGATTAAACAATGTTTAAGGGTGTAGTTAAAACGCATTCCTTTCTTTGTTCGCATTCGTATGTTTGACGCTTAATAACCGCTGATTAAACAATGTTTAAGGGTGTAGTTAAAACGCATTCCTTTCTTTGATTGTATTCGTATGTTTGACGCTTAATAACCGCTGATTAAACAATGTTTTTGGGTGTAGTTAAAATGCATTCCTTTCTTTGATTGTATTCGTATGTTTGACGCTTAATAACCGTTGATTAAACAATGTTTTTGGGTGTAGTTAAAAGGCATTCCTTTTTTTGATTGTATTCGTATGTTTGACGCTTAATAACCGCCGCTTAATCAATGTTGTGAGACGTCATCTACCAAACATTCTTTTCCTTTCACAAAGTGCTGTTTTCATTTCATTTATTCACAAGATTAACTATCATTTCTCACCAGTCTTTTACTATGCATTGCTATTACAGTGACGGGCGGGGGCGAACATATACAAGTTGATGGGGGACATATTTCTCTTTCTTTCGCTCTATCAATGAGGTGCAATTATACAGTGGTGTTCCGTGAATGAGAAACATTGCAAATTGAGGGGTTTCCTCGCCAAGCGAGAAATAAATCAGTCTCCGTTTAGTGTCAGGGCTGTATGGGCCGCCAATCTATTATATCGCCAGCAGTCGGGTATCCGTTCTTTCAAGATTACCTTATAATTTCCAGTTGACAGACTCTCTCACAAAACACAAATTACCCTGTTATAGATTGCTTCTTTTCTTACTCCAGAAACTGTGAACAGTAGTGAAATACCTCAACAATATTCTTGTCAGAATGGGAAATTGATAGAGAGGTTTGGTCGTGCTCGATGCATCTACGGCTAGATTACTAGTAATAGACTTGCCTGTAAAAGACATTATCAGCTGGCTGGCAACACACAGGAATTACAATGACAAATACGGTAATTAATTACACCTAGTAAATACTTCCCCGCCTTCATAACCAAATACTCGTATTTGTTTGCCGTATGAGGTCCATTCTGATGCTATCATAGGGGCATTCCGCCATACATCAGTTTACGGGGGCTGTAACAATGCTAGAGGACCGCCCACTAAGGATACACGGCTTCCAAGATCTAGAACGAGTTGACAGTCCTACCCTGACATTCCTCAACGACGTGCTCAGCCAGGAAATCACGTCGGCAGTCATGCCGGTAATTCTTCCTTGCGTTCAGGACAAGCTGGCAATCGTTGTCGCTACGTAACAATTTCACTGGTTCCAAATGTTCTCATTGGGTTTAAAATAAAGCGAATAAACTAGCATAGCTACCAATTTTGTCCTGAACGTAGCAAAGATGACGAAATAGACATGGGACGCCTGTTTATAAAAGGTTTTAGTCTAAACCGTCAAAATTTGGATATGAAGTATTACCTTGTAATGAGTACGATATGGCGGATTCAGTTGTAGACCTGTATGAGCTTCCATATTAATTAGAGGAAAATTCTAAATTTCTCTTTCCTGCCTTCTTTTTTGTGCTTCGTTTGTTGTACCTAGAGGACCTTAACCACTTTCCCTTTCTTTAGCACAAACATTGGCTTAGTTCAGTAAGGCATGTTATGTAACGGGTTGCTCTGATTAGCACATCATAGCCTAGATTAAAGTTGGATAATCACAGAACCAGAGCCCAGGTTTAAAAAGACCCAAACTTGAGAACCTCTGCCAAAGACGTAGCTAGAAACCTGCTCTTGTTCTTCCCTCGTCCTTACCTGACCTGGAGACAATCACTCGCTGGACGAAATGAGATAATTAAATGCATTGTATAAAGTACTGTCACCCATCATCCATTGTTATCCTATTAAAAAAGTATTTATTTCTTGCATTTAATTAACTAAAGTCTTATGAATGTATTGTGAAGAGTAAACTACTGTTTTATCTCATTTATTTCAGTTGTTCTCTCAAAATGACTTCAATGAGACATCGCAAAATATAAATCTCTTATCTGCTCATCATTTAATCCTTAATGACGTTCCATAGCATACAAACTAGTGCATTTCATTTGTAAATAATTTATTGACATGAATTCATACCGTAAATGTAAACAAGACCTTTGAATGCAAGAATAATAATAGACTGTATTTTTTAAAATATTTACAGAATAGTTTCAGATGACAATAATACCATTAGTTGTTTCATATCTACGGTGTGTGAATATGTATATATCTATAATTAACAATCGTATTTGTAATAAGAATAACAAAATGGAGTACAGAAACCTCCAATGTATTGATGATGATTGGTCTAAACATAAATAGCAATAGGTGTTGTTCTGTCTACGAGACATATCTGCTAGTTGTAAAGTGTGGCAGCAGTGGATTTCTCTTATATTTAAGACCATGAGTACTATTATTATAATATGTAATGGTTAACCATGATATAGATTGAATTTCACCTTAACCAATTTCACAGAAATAAGTAACCACGGGTGTTTGGTCAGTCCTATGGACAGTCAGGGCTGTTCATGTTTTTATTATTATTCTAGACAACAAAGATATAATTACCCTGCTAATGTACCAATAATTTACGTTGTTTTATTAATCATAAACAAACCATCTCTTGTCTTAAACGGGGTATTATAAAATATATTAGCAGGGATTTTTCAGCTTTGTTATAAAGCGTCTGTAGATACTCTGCATCTGAGAATCAGAACTGTTATCAAAATGTTTATGTTTACACAATCGTACAAACATTTGTCACAGGAGCGAATCCATGGGATCCATTGTCGGGTAGATACGCTCAGTTTCCATGACACCAGTACACGTCTCAACTGCAAATGTACATAACAGTGACTGTCTGAAGGGGTTGTAGAACTAGTGTTTTTCCACCTTGTGGTCATGTACACAGACAAGTTCTCATAACAAACAACTTTTCTCGTTGCATCATCTAAGAATTCATTTCTTTGTGTACATGTTTGCAAGAAACCATTGTCTACGTTTTGGATTATGACTTAACTTCTCCACTCTTTACTCTTGTGTGTTTCAGAATGTTACCTCAGTCACATTTTTAACTTTGTCTCTGTGAAATAGTAGTGTAATTTTTATCTTCACTGTCACGTGCTTCAGACCTTTCTATGTAAAGCATTTCTAACTGTAGCTAAGAAACATCAATATCGTCTTTTCATCCTAATTGATATATGTTTAAGAATATGTGTGTGTGTAACATTTCATCGATTATCATCACTGCCATGTGTTTGAGAATATATTTTGTGAAGCATTTCTAACGTTGTCTATGAAACATCAATAGTGTCGTTTTCGTCGTCACTGTCATGTGATTGAGAGTTATCTCTCAGTGATTGTTCTAACTCACTGCTCTTTGGTGAGGGTGAGCTGGGATCCTGTTCCGCCTTAACGCGTTTGTACTTAGTCCTTCTGTTTTGAAACCAAACCTTTACCTGAAACAAAACATAATGAAGTTATTAGTATATTAATAACAAACTCGTTTTCAAAATCTATATCTGTTTAACATGGAATATAAAGAACAAAATCACTGACAAAACAAAACATTAAATGTTCATGGAAGGTGAGTACACCATGTTCCACCGGCGGAAGGTTTTATAGACCTTTATAGACATTGCAGTTGTGAAGTCGCTTTATTTCACAAAAAGAAACCACTGACCTCACGTGTTCGAGATCAAAATACCAATTTAAGTTTAGCCGGTGATTTCTCTTTTCACAAAATGGTCTTATCAAAATGATTGTTTGTAAGATGGTGATTAAATTTTATCACAAAGTGGCCAATCTTAAAACAATATCAGATTCTGAGGAATCTACTGTATTACGTAGTTAAGTGTCTTAAGAAATTCTTTCTAATCACAAAATTAACAAATCTACTGAATTTAAAATACAATGTCCATTTCTCTTGAAACTACATTTCTTGACCCGAGCCTTGATCTTATGCATGTTTTATTAGCTTCTCTTAAAAAAAGAATGAAATAATTATTGTCTAACAAGTTGAACATCACAATTTTTAAAAATCAAGTTCGGTCTCTAGGGATTCACTGTAAGGGCTGCACTCTTCTATTTTGTTTTTCATACGATCCTTTTGAACTGCAACATAATAATGGCGACGTTTTATTGCCTTCAAGAAGTGATTATAATCTCGGCAAGATATCAAACTATTAAAAGGGCGTTGTTGTGATTGTTTTGTGTTAATAAAATACTTTAACATATTGAATTGTCGACATTACGGCTTTTGTGTAAGTGTTAGTACGTTTCAAATTAATATGTTAACTGGGACGCCGTAGAATTTCACAATACAATCGAATGTTAATCCGCACATCTGTTACTTCGAGAATCAAACTTTCCTTTGACAGCCTCAGCTCATTTATTTGTAATCATCAACGATTTCCAGACATTTCTTTACAAACACTTCGAATAAGACTAAACTCTATGGATCGGGCTATACAAAGTTGCTGTATCTTATTCACTTCTTTGTTGCTCTCCGTCGCGCACGAATTTAGAAAAAAAAGTAGTTCTCAAGTGATTCACTTGTCTAATTTAAAGGCGCTAAATCAAAAGAATCAAAATCAGTAATATGTTTTAAATTTGTGCCGGAAAATAACCTTATTAAAAATGTGATTATGTTTAACTGAAAAACATCTCGTTTCATAAAAGTTAGAGGTTTTCAATAAGTTTGTTGAATTTTGATTGATAATACTTCGGATGGCTGGAGAGGGGGCAGATAAAAAGCAAGTTGGTAATGTATGTTGGATCCGTGTATATAAAGAGTTAAAAGTCTTAACTTCAGAAATTTAAACTTGAAAACACTACCTGCAATGTGTGGGGAATTTAGATGTTGACTTAAGTCTAAGAGAGCTCAGAATTTAAAACGCTACTTTAATTATGGGGCTAGGATTAAGTCTTTATCTTTTTTTTAATCCACTTTAGATATGCAAAACTGCTATTCTAATTAAAACATTGTAGGTTATTTGCCATATGAACCGCGAGAACATTATGCATTAGTAAGAAACTCGTCACAATTCTTAAAGACTAAACTAAGTTCCTTTAATACACTGTAATTTTAAAATAGTTTCAAGTGGATCGTCACGACTTCCGTTTGTTTAGACCTAATATCACTTTTAATGGCGTTCATATATAACTACCGTGATATATCAAAGGTAAATGCAGTTTGTCACTTTTCATTTCTCCTCGGACTATTTATCTTTAGTCTCCTCTTCCTAAATTACTCCGCTCCGTATCTACACCTTCTGTAAGACGACCTAACACGTCGCCCAAGAATACAGAAAACGGAAATCAAACTCACGGCCGTTAGGACAGCGCGTGACGTTTCGCTCAAAAACGAGGACATATTAAATCTCGGATACACAGCACTCTCCACTGCGAATAATACACTCACTCTATTGCAGGCTAATGAAAAATCCGTTATATGGTTTTCATGTCGATCTTTTTGAGCAGAAATTGACGGAATAACGCACGTTCAAATATTTTAGCTCCTGGGAGAGAGGAAATTACTTGTGCTGTTCCTGTTGAATTAGGAGAAATACTATTTCATCATGGCCAGATTTCTCTAGATTAGCCTCTCTTACTGGACTAAAACGTAATTATATGTTGACGTAGCGTGTCAAAACGAAGCCACGGAATAATGCTTCTTAGGCAAGGTTTTCCCTTGTCCATGTCACAACACCACTTTACTAGTTGTAATTGACCGCCTCCTTGCAATATGTCATTATATAACCCACACTGTAGTACAGTAAAAATATATCCGTATGGTACTTAATATTCGTTGTATGCAAATACGTTTCCATAATCCATAGAATTATATGCTAATCACGTGGCCTTATAAACATATTTTTGTCCGAGTCCTCACTTCGAGTCTACTTCAGGTATGATTCTGTGTATGATTCTATTTCGTATATTGGTGATTATGGGAGAAGTGTTTATTCAGAACACTTTACCCGAATATGCAAACATATTTCTGATTTGATAATTCATTGCCAAATGTCAATGACGAAAAACAATGAGAATTTTTTATTCCTTATTTTTTATATAACCTAATAATATTTAACCAAAATTATTATTCCAGGAATTAATTTATAATAGCATTTTCTACAAACATTTATTTATTTATTTATTATTTTACATTTCAAAGATTACAGTTAATATTTTTACATGTTTTCAGAAACAGGGCTACAAATTAAATGTGAAATGCAATACAATATTTTAACGATAATTTAATCTCATTTTCTACTATGCGTTCCATTTTATTTTTGTATAGTTCTTATATAACCAGATTTTACTTTCTCTCAATTATTATGTCAATTCCAGATGTTAAACTTAGAACAGCTGTTTGCCTTTGTTTGAATATCATTACCTTAAAGCACTACATTGGTCAATAATAAACAAATTAATTATAGTTTAATCATGTTTATATTTATATTTGCGGGTATTGATTGTAATTACTGTAATCTCTCAATGTCTCAACGTTCATTTTACCCAATTAAACTCTTTTAACTGCTACTTAATATTTTCCTCTATACAAATAAATATTCAAATTTGCATAATAAACACTTTAGTGCAGTGGTTAAGCTATCGGACTGGCGGCTGCTAGGTACCAGGATCAAATCTCAGTCTAGGCATGGCATTTTCAATCTCAATACCGGCTCCAACCCAGAGTGAGTGCTCCGCAAGACTCAGTGGGTAGATGTATACCACTTACACCGACCAGTGGTCCACAACTGGTTTATCAAAGACCATGGTATGTGCTGTCCCATCTATATATAAAAGATACCTTGCTGCTTATCGAGTTTCGTCTCTCCTACTAACACAAATCTCTGCCGTGGACAGGCAGCACAGTAACTTGGGTTGTGTGCCCAGGACAGCGTGCTTTCACCTTAATTGGATGTAAGCATGGAAATAAATTCAACCAACCTATAAATACTTGTCGTCTGAATCCGATGTTTGTCCCTATACGGAAAATATCGAACACTACCCATTTCTCATTAATTGTTTGATCACTTTTGTTTTCTGTTGTAATCCTCTCTTTAACAATTCTTCTGATACATTTAATGATCTAAAATCAAAGTAAAAATAAAATAAAACACACAGCTGTTTTATCAGTGTTGTCAATGTCATTTTGTTTGAAACAGGATCTAGAATATAATAAGTGATATTTTTTTGTTTAAACGGACTACTTTTATTGTACGAGTCACGGCAAAACTATTACGTTTAATCCTTTTAGGTGTAGTGTGTTATTTGTTTTGGGGATCCAGGTACGAGTTGTAAATAATCTAAATTAACCCACGTAACGCGCGTTAGCTCAATCTGGTACAATTACAACAATATAGCGTTTTATTCTCACTATACAACGCTTTATACAATGTGCCAAGTAAACGCTGTCATCGGTAGACCTGTTTTCGTGATGAATGACGACGTTTTAGGGCCATCGCTAGTCTGCGGTCTTTCTGTAACAGATAGTTTACGTTTCTCTCAATAAGCACGGCATTCAGGTGGCAGCGTAACTCTTTAAAGAATCAACACTTGCGACACGGAGAAAAGCTAGCTAGCAACGTCGTGTTCACGTTTAGGCGAGATAACACGACATTCGATCCCATGACCTCGCGCAGGTGCGATACTTCACAGAGGGGATAGTGAGACGAATACTCACAACTTAGGTTTCACCTTTTAAAGGTGCATAATCACAATTGACATCAAGTGATTAAGGTTGGTTTACAGATTGTGTTTAACTGTCAATGTTGGGTAAATATGTTTTGTCTAACTAGACATATATCGTTGATGGAAATCTTTACAATCAAGAGCAAAAATCGCTTCCTGGAAGTGGGGCGGGGGAATATCTCACCTGTCCAAAACGTAGGTGAATGGGACATCCCCATGTCAAAACGTGGGGCGATATTCGCCCCCTTCCCCCTTCCTATAGGAACTGACGCCATTATAGACACAGTGTGTACTTCGTATATTTGCGTTAAGACCACATAGTTAAATATTACTTTGATACAATAAAGAGAAATGCTGGCTAAGATTATTATTTAGGCATTTTAATTTGGATGTTTCAAACAAAAATGGGGGGGTATTTATATAGGCATTACCCCTGTCCAAAAAGTGGGTTTTACGCCAATGTTTACAATTTAGATACCTGTTATGTGATAGGTTATCGTTTTTGTAATATTTAGAAAAAATCTGTTTTATTCACGTGCAAATAGTTATGGTGATTCATGAATGCTTGTTGGTAGGACTGTCCAATTTTTTTTTAATCTTCTGTAGAGATAGGTTTTGAGCACAATAACAGTTTGGATTTCAGGTGAACTCCATAAAACCATTACTCCACTGAAAATAGTGCATTGTGTTGTAAATCAACAGTATTAATTTTGTTCTACACATAAATTATAAATTAAAGGTCTTTTACGTCATTGTTCGAAAAGTTATTCTTATAGTCAGGTCGATGGCTGTTATAAAATGTTGTGTCTAGTTTAAATTAGCGCCTGGTCCCCACATATAATTGTGTTGTTTTAGTTTATGTTTTTGTTTTTTTAAACAATATTTTATTAATAATTCAAATTATTAAAGGAATACTCAAGTCTACAGAGCAGCATATAAAATGGATTAATGTTTTTCCGGAATAAGAATGGTGCAATAAAATGTTTAATACGTACATGGATTTAGGATTAATGAACATTACAAACACAGGTTCTTTCTTACACTCATGAATAAGATAGATGCGCGAGAAAGCTGTGTGATGTGGGTTGTGACGTAGGTCTTGAACAATAACAAAGTTATATAACTGGTGTTCGTGCGGCAGCTGTAGGCCAATGTACAAGTTCAGACAACAGTTTCTTAAAGTCAGCTATTACACATTTCTGGTTTAATTTGGATTATTTTCTTTTTTTCAACATGAACTGTAGTACAAATATACTAACGTTTCCAGTGATAGAAATGTGATTTCTTGCAAACAAAGACGTAATAACAATTAATTTATTCCATGGAAAGAGCTGCTATTATTCGGCCATTATGAGTTTCGCACAATGCTTGATCTGACATGACGTCATGCAGTATGACTATTCTTACAAAAAGAAGTTCCGTTTCTTACTTTTGTACATGGAAAACACGTTTTAAAGTACAAAGATAATTTTGTTTAAATTTATATATATTTTTAACTAATACCTTGTAAATACATTAATCCATTTTATTTGGAACTCTATACAATTCAGTATCCATTTAATACAGGTTATTTTGCACTGAATCAGCTGAATAGGGAGAAAATACAGGTGAACCTCTATAACAGGTGGCTGCTTAATACAGGTGGCCACATGAACAGGTTTGATTGTACCATTACTAGACTGTGTAACACATGCTTGTCGCAAAGATGGATATTTACTTAATAAATATTATATGGAAAATTTAGATCCATTATCAACATTTAAACTGTTTTCTTTGCTTTTAGAATTTTCAAATGCTTAATTCTAATAACTTTTTTTTTTTTTAGATGATTTCAGTGAAAACCCTGTGGAAGCAGTTGAAAACAGAAGTTACATGTGGATGGTAGCACCAGCCATTTTGAAAAAATGGTAACCTTTTTTATTTCAAAAGTGTTAAATATTAAAGAAATCATTTTACAGATTGTTTAGCTGGAAACCTATATGGATAGTTTTACAAATTTTAACTGATCTGATATGCCTAATAAAACAGGAACTTACTAAAACCTTTGTATGTGTTTATGGAGGAATGTATTTTATTACATTTCAGGATAATGGAACCAATCCGGTGGTTGTTTACAACAAGAAGACCTGGAAAATGCATAGAGTTTGGGATTGTTAATATCACAGCTTTCAAAGACAGTAC
>JAULBS010005974.1:0-25824 GCA_032355785.1 Symmetromphalus regularis | reverse complement strand
TTTTTTTACTTATATTTTCCGAGTGGAAGGACGTGAAAATTAACCATTTCCCCCTAGTCCTACTCATCCATCACATTTGGAACCCCCCCTTTCAGAAATCCTGCATCCGCGCCTCCGGCACTGCTCACATCATCAGTTGAGACTTTATCTAATTTCCGTTCACCTCAATATGAGCACTGTCTGGAACAGTTAATAAATTTATATGAGGTCAGTCGCACCCTGATGTTTCACAAGTTGTCTTTCTTCACTCACCCAGCTTTTGGGGGTACGTGGTTGTATTTTTTTTCTTTCTTTCTAATTTCAGTCTTAATAAAAGAAACCTATATTCTTGATATCCGTGATTTTATTCTCCCTATTTCAGGGAGCGGCACGTAGCTCAAGCGGTATTGTGTCCCCCTGTGGAGCGGTCAGTCATCGGATCGATCCTTCTCAGTACACCCATCTGCAGTTTGGGCTATTTTCCGTCCCAATGGGTTGTCCATAACTGGTTCATCATAGGCCGTGATATGTTCTGTCCTATCTGTGGGAAAGTGCATATAAAAGACTCCTTGCTGAGAAATAACAGAATGTTTCCGGTGATGAGCTTTGATCTTACGACCAGTCACACCCCAGAAAGACGCTCCACAACAGAGCTGCGCCCAGTTCCTCATGAAATAATGTTAACAGCGTAACTGTTTTTCTGATAAACAGAATATGTCAGAATGACTATATGTTTCATTACCAATATCCGATGATAAGTTAAAAATCAATGTGCTCGTTAAATAAAACAAATTTTAGTTTTACGTTTTCTCCATATTTTATGTCACGCCCCAACTACAGCAAACAGAAGAACAACTTTCATACAGTTGACTTCATCATAACAGTATACTAATAATTCTGTTTTGTATTCCGTCGGGAAATAGATTCAGATCGTCTTTAGTCATTTTCTTTTATTGTCATTTAAATTTCAGATTGACTTTCGTCTCATCTTTGAATAAAAGTAACGCTTTCAATATCATTTTATTGCTGAATTAGCAATAAAATGATATTGGAAGCTTTAGTGTCTCTGATTAGAATCGTTGAATCATGCCTTGGATTAATCTATTGGCTATTCTATTAATGTAATTAATCTGCAATATAGCAGCTAGAATGATAAGAAGAATGGCGTGGAATGTTTGTCTCGTATTATGTTAGTGAGTCTTTAGTACGTCTAAGCAACAAATATGAATTCCAAGGGAATAGCTAATGCTACTAGTAAAGTAAAGTAAAGTTTGTTTTATTTAACGACGCCTCTAGAACACGGTGATTTTATATTTTATCATCGGTTATTGGACGTCAATCATATGGTCATTCTGACATATGTATTTAGAGGAAACTCGCTGCCGCCACATAGGCTACTCTTTCCGATAAGCAGCAAGGGTTCTTTTATATGTACCGTCCCATAGACAGGACAGCACGTACCACGGCTTTTGAAGAACCAGTTGTGGACCACTGGATGGAACGGAAAATAGCCCAAACTGCAAATGGGTCCAAGGAGAAGCATCGATCGGACGACCGACCGGTTCACAGGCAGACACTCTACCATTTGAGCTAGATCCCGCTCCCCTAATACTACTAGAGACGCCGGAAAAATATTAAACACATACTCCCAAGGACCTCTGACCTAATTAATTTCTAAACAAATAATTAATTTGAAATATAAACATTTGATTTATCCATAGAAATACTTCATTCAACTACTTACATAATCACGGCATCTCGCTTATTATAAATATTTTTAAAATAATAATGAATTATGCTCATGGACAAACAAATCGAAAAAACCATTAACGTGTTTTTTTATTTATTTCCTTTAAAGTTGTGACGTATATATTTACGTGACGGTTATTTTAAAACTTATGAATATTTTTGTAGCTACAAAAAATATTTCGTACCAATTTATTTCACGAGAGGTTTCGATCTTGAAATTTGAAATTTTTAAATTTATAAAAAATTGATCGGCTTGATATGGAATTTCCTAAACCGTGGTTCAGTTAAAATCTCTTGCATGATATGAAAAGAAGATCTAGTATAACAAATGCATGTAAGTTTCATTCGTAATCAATATTGAGAGTATAAAGCCCCTTAAATTCCGTAGGACTATGCCTTTAAGGCAATGAGGTTATTTATTTATTTGTTGGGGGGTGGGGGTCTTTTGTTTGCTTAACATTACAGTACTAGAGGACATTTCTTTTGTTAACCAATGTGCTGGGGTGTCGTTAAACAAACCTTTACAGAATAAGTAAAGTTTGTTTTATTTAACGACATCTCTAGAGCACATTGATTTTTCTCTTATCATCGGCTATTGGACGTCATACATATGGTCATTCTGACATATGTCTTTAGAGGAAACCCACTGCCTCCACATAGGCTACTCCTTCCGATAAGCAGCAAGAGATCTTTTATATGCACCATCCCACAGACAGGACAACACATAAAACGGCCTTTGATAAAACAATAGTGGACCACTGGTTGGAACGGAAAATAGCCCAAACTGCAAATGGGTCCACTGAGAAGGATCGATCCGACGTAACTCTTTAAGGTTCAGAAGTAGCACGACGGTAACTAGCGGCGTCTTTTGGTGATTTCGTTAGGATTAAAACTGTGGAGGTCGCACCATGAGATGTGTTCATAAAATTTATAGCTGACTTTAGCTGACTATCACCAATCATCAATGTGTTCACAAATTTAATGTTCACCAATAGTTGACATATGCTAAACGGGCGTTGGAACGAAATTCATATGAGGGGGGGGGGGGGCGAGGGGTCTGCTCCCTTTTCTGAATATCAGAATTTCCCGGTGAATAATTTAACAAGGAATAAGAACATATTTACGTGAATTATTGAGGGGCTGTTGCCCACAGAACCCACCCCCCACACTCCTTCCCTCAGGTTCCCTCGCCCCTGCTAAAAGTGTTATATATGTATAAGATTAGTGCAATAAACTATTATATATATTTTTAAGAAGTTATTTTTTGTGTCTTCTATGTACCACCTTTGGTTGTTTTATGTAAATAAATGAGTTGAGATGATATTATGTGTTACTAACTTTTGAGATGGCCCCACCAATTAAGCAGATTAAGCCCATTATTAGCGTTGATTGCCAACCTGGAAAATTCGCACGACGGTAACTTCAATTTCTGGCTAAAACGCAAAGAGTTACCGTCCTGTTACCTAATCAGTATTACACTGCTACAAGGCTATACTAGTTGAATGATAATCATGTCAATCACCGTATTAACCAATGCAGTGGGTATTTATATCGTCTTTCCAATTTCCGTTACTGAGCTGAATATTCCTCCATGAACTGCATTTGATACACTTTTATTATTTTCCATGGTATTGGAGACCCGAAATTTTCGAATATTCGATTCGATCGAAACATTGAGATTCACAGGACCCTAGCTGTCATATCTACAGTATTTACAGGAAGGAGCGGTTTTTTTTTATTTTTTTTTATTTTTTTTTTTAGATCAATTTGATAGTTACTCCCAATACAAATTTTCATGCAGTTAAAAGGCAGTCTCAGTTGTACATGGTGACAATTTTCGAGAAATATTTTTTTAATTCATCTCATTAATAAAAGAAGATAAAATAAAAAAAAATTAAAAATAAATAAATAAAAACATACTTAAGTCACGCAAATCAAATAATAGATCGTTTAGGAAATAAAAGTAGTCAAACCTGCCCATGTGGCCACCTGTATTAAGCAGCCACCTGTCTTAAACTGCCACTTTTTTTCTCCCAAATCAGCTAATTTAGTATAATTTAACCTGTATTAAGCAGCCACCTGTTTTAAGAGGCCACATTTTCTTACTCCTTTGGGTGGCTGCATAAGACAGGTTTGACGGTATACTGAAAGGAATGGATTGTTTATTCAATGACTCCTCAGCACATTTGTTTGATTGAATGCCTTCCAGTATTGCTGATAGGTGTCAGACATATGATGTTTTCCAGCACATGGTCTTTAGCAGCAAGGGATGTTTTATATGCGCTTTCACACAGACAGGACAGTATGTACCAGTGCGGAACATTGATCGGGGCAAGTGGTGTACACGTACGTACCCATTGAGCATTGCAGAGCATTCACTCATACACATTAAAGCTTACATAGCACTCTGGGTTAGAGCTGGTATCGAGCTTAAAATGTCATTCCTCAATTGGGATTTGATCCCAGTACCTACTAGCTACAACTCCAACAGCTTAGCCACTGTGATACCAAGGCCACATATACTAAAGATTTTACAGTTTACCAGCTTAAATCTGCCTATAGCAAAAACAACAAGTCATAATTTGAAAAGAATCATTTGGAATTTGAAGATGCTATTGATGACTAATAATCCATAGTTTATGAATAAGAGGATTATGAGATTAAATTATTTTCAAAATATAGTTATTTTAATATTTTGCTGAATTGACAGAATTCACCTTGCATTCATGTTCTTGTTTTGAGCTTCAGTTCGTTGGTTTTTTTCTTTTTTATTAGTTTTCCTCCTTAATGTTTTTGGTTGAGTGTTTTTTTCTGTTTGTCTTATTACTTTATTCCATGCATTTATCCAACCAGTCATCTACTGAAACACCTGCCTCTCTCTTCTGAGCTCCACTTCTATTTCATGCAATTTAGACAATCTAATTTCATCCCAATCTTTTTTTTACTTTCTACCATAAGTTTGAATATGTCGGTTCAATGTACATTTATTTTATTTTTAAATTCCTTCCATCTTTCCATCTGTCTTTGTGCATCCACCCATCTGTTGATTTGTTCATCTGTCCATCCATCTGTTATCTCTCTTTATATAATCTCTCCACTCATCCACAGACAAAATTCCTTTCACCCAGTCACTCAAAAACAGAATTACATCCATCCATCCATCCATCCATCCATCCATCCATCCATCCATCCATCCACCCATCCATTCATCCATAAATCTGTCCATTCATAAATCCATTCATTCATTCATTCATTCATTCACCCCATCCATCCATCTTCCCCATTCATCAATCCATCCATCCAAACATATGTATATAAACTACACCTATCTCATCCATTGCTATTTGACAATAACAAGTTTTACCATACATCTTTGTGTTGACTTGCCACCTGGATGAGCTAGCATCTGCAACAGCATGCAGTAGAGTAAGCATGTTTTAATGAAAGGTTAGACCAGTCTGTACATGGCAGTATCTGTCAACATGCCATTAAACATCCTGCTAGCCTCCCATTACCGCTGTAACCCACCTACGTGTTTACTGCTAGCTGCTGCATCTTTAAGTGAGGGGCTAACTATTTGCAAGAGATAAATGAAATTTGACTAGGTTGTGCATCTTTTAACTATTATTGTCTCGTATCACGGTGGTACATGTAAGTGTTTAAATCTGCAAGCTTAACACCACCTTGGTGTGATGGAGATGTTGGAGAGTCTTTCAACTGGCCGTTCCAGATGCTGATGTCATTGTTATGTTGAGTTGAGTGTCGTCAGTATTAAATATAGGCTGATAAAGAAAATAATTATGTCACTGTGGTCTTGTTATAGATACCAATCTGATTGAGGTGTGGTGGATTATCATATTAATTGATACTATACGGCAGCGGATCCAGGGGTCCAGTGCCCCCCCATCTTCTAGTGTGGTTTTTTTATTTTTATCTTTTACAAGTGGGAAGACGTGAAAATTACCCATTACATTTGGAATCCTCCTTTTAGAAATACTGCATCCATGACTGCTATATACATGTACAGTCTGATTGAGGTATAGTGGATTATCATATTAATCCCATTAATCCCCTTTAGTTGATCTCTGGAAAAGTGGTCCACATTACAGATCATCAAGACATAGATAATAACAAATAATTTGTCATAATTAGGACCATCCACCTCATTGCGAGCACTGTCAGTGTATATTGACGGTGTGTCATATTTTGGTGGATTGTCCTCACCTGTTAGAGATAGTGTGTTTGTTAATGAGGGTATGGTGGAATCATTTAGATTCCACCCACAGCTTATTAAGTTTTTAAAGGAGACAATTTTTACAGAAAATTAATTTTTTTCATGGTCTTGGTTTGTTTCGTTAATATATTGTGTATACGTTTTGATATCATTGATTTGTTTGTATATATGTTTGGAAAAATGTTTGAATTAACCATAGTGTGACCTCTAATAGCCAATTTTTACTTTTGTGCTGGGGGGGTTGTTAAATAAATAAATTAATAAATGCACGCATAATTTATCACAATTTAATATTTACATTTACATTTGGAGCTTTTCCACCAGAATTATTTTACTATTCTCTTCAAAAGGTGTTCTGAAATATATAGAATGGTTGTTTTTTTAAACAGCATTAGCGACATTCTCGTTCTTTAACTTACACTTTACAATCAACCATTTCAGACATGTTTTTTTAATGTAGTAAACTAATTATAAACAGAAGTATCTATTTTAAGTTTGCTGTTTCACAGTTTTTATAGGTTGGTGGTTATAATGGTCTCAGCCTGGCCAGAAAGCTATTAATTGTTTAAAACAGTTCATTATTTGAATGCACCTGGGTGCACCTAAAAACCAAGAAGTTCAGCCTAGCAACAATCAAACTGCTTCTGATCACTATCTGCTCCTAATATTAGTTTTATTTAATGATTCTACAAATTGCATTTTATTATGCTTCTCATATTTCAGTCATCATATTATATTTCATGATCTTAATTTTATTTCATTTTATTTTATGATACTACTAATTACATTTATAATCCTAATTATATTTCATGATCCTGCTAACATTTTATAATTACTATTTCATGACCCTACTAATATCTGATAATTCTACTAATTATATTTTATAATCCTCATTTAATGTCATGTTCCAGCTAATTATATTTCATGATCCTACTAATATTTTTTATAATATTATATTTTTTTGGTTATAATGACACCATTAAAGCACATTGATTTATTAATCATTGGCTATTGGATGTCAAACATTTGGTAATCAAAACACGTAGTCTAGTGCGAGCCCGGCTCCAACTGGTTTAGAACCACTGTCATCTGCTTGAGAGTCCAATATCCTACCACTGGACCAGCGAGGCTCACACCCTACTAATATTTCATAATCCTACTAATACATTTTTTTTATTCTATAGGATACTGATACACTATATGAGTATAAGCATAGGTTCGGACTGTTTTTTATAATACAGTTAGCCACTTAGAGCTCATATCCTACAATATTTCATAATCCTACTAATTATATTTATTGATCCTACAGGATATTGATACACTATATAAGTATAAACATAGGGTCAAACTGCCCATCACTGGGACTGTTTTTATAATACAGGTAGCCACTTAGAGCTCATCTCAATTTCACTATCTCTACCTTTGATATACCCCCACACTGAAACTAAACAGAGGAACACTGCCGCACGTTAACTGCGACTTCTTTGAACCTGAAATAATAAAGAGTGGAAAAATGTTAGCACTATTGCCATTAATTATCATTTCAAGATTGGTTATTTGCCCATAACCTGACTAACACGTTAATTAAGCATGACAGCCTCATCCCACAACTTATCTGTACAGATGGAAGGTTCATCCTGTGAGCGTGGGAAAACTTTCCTGCAGACTTGTAGGACCTCGAAAAAACATCCCGCCAGCTGTTTCTTATTTGTAAACCTAATTTATACCTACTAGTAAGACACAGGACGGGTTGATGATAGTTCTCCTGCATTGCACATTGCCAAGGGAAGAAGGACTGGTGCAGTGCTTATAATGTGGCAGATAAAATCTCTCAATGTTTTACTAGATAATAAAAACTTTTCTGATTTACAGCAGAAATTACTCTTTTTTTTTTTTAAAGAGGAAGATAAAAAAAAAATTGAGTTGATTTTTTTTATGGCATTATTTAATTTAATTTTATAATTGATAAGTGGTTTTTTTTAATAGTTGTTTTTATCATTTAGAGTTAGGGAACGGTATGGTTTTATTTTGGTGTAAATGACATGATAAATTCAGAAATGGGAGATAACATATTACTCAGTGGTAATACAGTTGGTGTCTGCCAGCTGTTTTGTATATTTTTTCATTAATTTAATTTTTTTATAATTGATCAGAAATGGTTATGTGGAACAGTTGTGTTAGCAGTTGTACTTAGAGAACTGCATAGTTTTCTTTGGTGTAAATGACATTATGATAAAGTCAAAAAGGGAAGATAACTCTGTTGTGGTTCACTGACGTCTGCCAGTTGTGTTATCTTGTAAAAGATATGATGGATCTTTTAAATTAACTTCAACTTTCATGTGGTTCTACTTGTTTTGAGTGTGAGTGGGATATACTGTGGCATATGCTTTCTAGTCTTGAGTAGGTGAAAGATCTGTTGGTGCTAAAACAAAGAGTAAATGTAAGCAATTGTAGTTCCACTTTTCTTAAAAACATCCTAGATAATGTCCATATAAGCCAGATTAAATGGGAATTGAAAGATACAACAGTAAAAATTGATAAATTCAAAATGACAGTAATTCAATGTCGTGAAACACTGGTAACTAACATTTAAAAAACAACAAAACTACTAAAAAAAACCATACACAATCAAATCAGGATTCAATAGAGATTTAGAACATGTTAGCATTAACATGTTAATTGGGCCCACATTCAAAGGCATTGCACATTTTCAAAATCAGTGTGTCCCAAACTAAAATAATGAGTCAGAAACTCGGCTACCTTCTTTTTGAGAATATCTGTTTTCTTCATACTTTAGGAGCAGGATGTAGCTCAAAGAGTAGCGTATTCGCCTGAGGAACTTCCAGTTGTCGGATCTATCCTCAGTAGACCCATTTGCAGATTAGGCTATTTTCTGTTCCAACCAGTGATCCACAACTGGTTCATCAAAGGCTGTGGTATGTGTTGTCCTGTGGGGGACAGTGCATACAAAAGACCCTTTGCCGCTTATCGGAAAGAGTAGCCTATGTGACAGCAGCAGGTTTCCTCTAAATAATATGTCAGAATGACCATATGATTGACGTCCAATAGTCAGTGATAAAATAAAAATCAATGTGCTCTAGAGGCATCATTAAATTAAACAAACTTTACTTTTCTTCATACTTTGTTCATCTTTATTTTTTCCTCCTGCTTGCCATTTTTGCTCCAACTTGTGGCCACATTTCTACAGCTGGGTGAATTAGGTTCAACATTGTATAGCATGTGCAACACAACAAAGTATGTTTATATAAACGGTCATTGACTGTCGAGCCATATTGCATATCACACATGTCGTTAAGTGAAACATTCTCTTTCTGCCAGTCTACATCTCATGCACATGGATAGAAATTAATGCTCACCCCCTCACCCGAGGCGAGTAAATAATTTGCTGATTATACCCACTAAACACATTTATTTGACCAAAATGCACTAGCTGTACATGCTAGCAAACGTTTATCCTCTCTTTTTTGCTTTCGACTGGTTCTTTATTGTCTCGATGGGGCTGACAGTTAAAGGTTGTTCACAGTTATCGACATTTGTTTCGTATTCATACAAAGAGTATAAATTTTTAGATCCCTGTCTTCCGCCTCAACACAATATTGATACTTTAATAGTTAATTAAATTGGGGGACTAGTCATTTTTCATAGTTTCATTAACTTTTTAAGACTACTAGTCCCCAGGCAAGTAAAACATTTTTTTAAATTTCTAACCCTGATGCATGTATGTTGGTTTTGTGTGTGTTACAACTAGACTTTCATCTGAGGAATAACCCAGTAACTGAGGAATAATAAGGAATAATGGTATGGTTGGTTTGTACTAGAAATATATAATTGTTATGGCATTTGTTTTGAAAAAAAAAACAAGTACTCTTTCCACAACTGGTTCATCACAGGTCGCTGTATATTCTGTCCTGTCTGTGGAACATAGCATATAAAAGACCCCTTGCTGCTTATCAAAAAGAGTAGCCTATGTGACAGCAGCGGGTTTCCTCTAAAATATATGTCAGAATGACCACATAATTGATGTCCAATAGTCAATGATTAGATAAAAATGTGCTCTAGAGGCGTCGTTAAATAAAACAAACTTTACTTTTTCTTCACAATTTAAATTTTATTAACTTGATTTTTGTTTTGATTCTGAAAAAGAAATTATATGTAGGAGTGATAGGGAACATTAGCATGAAGTAAGGAAAAGATTGTGTTTGATGACACCCCAGCACACTGGATTACAATTATATCACAAGCATATGGTATTTACACACATATGCTTTACAGAAGAAAGTTATCGCCACCTAGGTCACTTAGGCCTATCTCCGAGATACTTCCTGTCCATGAAGTATGGAACATTCTAGAATCAACCAATTACTAAACCTGTTGGAGTCTTCCATGTTTCAGCTAGTTATCCTCATCTGGTGTTTCAGAGACTGTGGGAAAATTCATATTAAAAACGCCTGCTGTTAACTCATAAAAAAATGTTATATGTTACAAGAGCTATTATTATTTATTTGAGACCATATATGTATGTTGTAATTGCCATATGTTTAATATCTAATAGCAGATAATTAGTCTGTTCTGCCATATCAGTAAACTTTCCAGTCCTTTCATGCCAATGTCATCCTTGAACTATTATGTATGGCTTCTCTATTTGTAGTTGTGGCTAAAGATCATGTACATGTTTATTGTCATTTATTGTAAGGAAAGGATTGTACAACCAATCCTTTCCTTACAATAAATGACAATAAACATGTACATGATGTAAACAACACCCTAGTATTTTGCTTTTATGATGTCTATTAGGTGTCAGACGTGTTTTGTCATTCATATTCTTCAGAGGAAATCCATTACTTTTTCCAATTAGCAGCAAGGAATCTTTTATAAGAGCTTTACCATAGGACAGCACATATCACAGTCTTTGATATACCAGTTGTGAATGATTGGTCATTATGACTTAATATTCAGAAAAGTTTACATTCTGTTTAAACTTACTCAGAATTATGAAAGGACTTTGTAACACTTGGTCTACATAATTTACCTGTTACTTACACATAGGCTACCCTTTTTTGATTAGCAGAAATGGATCTTTCTACCATGTTTTCTATGTTTGATCATGGATTAAAATTCATTGCAATTCCTACCATTCATCTGCTCATTTTATAAAAATATGTAGCCCAATGATGTTTCAACCCATTATATTACACAAACTTGAAAAGGATGTATGTTTTCACATAATTCCACATTTTGCTAACATCAGCTATTGTTGAATATCAATAGATATCAGTATACCTAATTGTGTCCATTATCTATACATCCACTCCTCATTTGTGTATGCATCTATCGCCTAACTCAACTTGCAGGTGAAATTGTACATGGCTATTTCTCACTCCGATTCCCCAGTAGGACTAGAGGCAAATAGTTTAACTAGTATCATTGCTGCTAAAATAATATTGCTGAATTATCTTCGTTATTGACCATCAGAAGTATTTCCCACAGGGGTGCGAAGGTGTTGTCTCGCACTGTTGAACCCAATCCGGTTGTTTTCCAGACCCAGGCAACAGATTGTAGTGTTTACATGTGACAAATTCTTACTAGATAAATGCCAATAACTCCAGGCTGAAATTGTAGATTTTCAATCAGGGGTGCGAATAAGAGGTCATGAGTTCAGTTGATGGATTCATTGGGTTTTTCCTTTACAGCTTGTGTTCCATAACTGATATATAAAATATGATGGTATGTGCTGTCCTGTCAGTTGGATAGTGTATTGCAATTAGGTTATCTTCTAATTAGTAATTCACAACTGTAACCTCTGAAATTGTCTGTGGCATTCCCATTTGCCATGGAAATTGTCACAGAGATTTTCATTCTCTACGGGACTTTTTTTGCCACGGACTAAATTGGGTTCTCTCAAGATGTATTTTTCTCTTATTATCAAAAAGTATTCATTACACTAAAATTGCATTGGAAAATGCTGTGGACACTATTTCTCCACAGAATTTATTTTGCTGTTGACTGGTATGTAACATTTTGTAGTATGTATGTGTACTGTTCTATTGAGTAGGAAATAAAAAATAAACTTTACTGATAATAAATTTAAAAAAAGTAAGCTGCATGAAAATTTAGCATTAGGGGGTTACGTTCTTCCATAGGCAGTTTGTTGCTGCTAACCAGAAAGACTAACCGGTGTGGTGGTAGCAGGTTTCCTCTAAAGAACATGAATCACAAAAGGCTTGACACCTAATAGCAATTGAAAAATAGACAATGTGATTGGGTGTCATTAAATAAACAATCCTTTTGTTTATGTTATTAACAACTGGAATCTCAAAAAACGATCCAATAACCCATTCTGTATTACCATTATAATTATAACCCAGTCCATTCCCCCATACTATTGTTTGTCTTACTAAACAGTTTGTGAAACTCTTTCACGAGCAAAAAGATGGGAAAATGGTGAAAATGTTCTGCGTGATGGATGTGCAATAAAGCTGTATGTCATTGACACCAAGGTAAATTGTGTTTGCGTGAAACAGAGTGAGAAAAAGGCGAAATATGAGTGGCGGTGTCATGAAGCTTGAAGAGTGTGGAGTGTTAAAGCGATTATCAGACAGGTAGGGAGCCACTTCAGTAGATAGATAAATACGTGAAAACTATATTGCTGATAAAAACTAAACTACACATGTATTTTAACCCTTCCACTGCTGTTGTATTACAATTCAGTAGATAGATAAATAGGTGAAAACTATATTGCTGATAAAAACTAAACTACACATCTATTTTAACCCTTCCACTGCTGTTGTATTACAATTCACTAGATAAATAGGTGAAAACTATATTGCTGACAAAAACTAAACTATGCATGTATTTTAACCCTTCCACTGCTGTTGTGCTACAATTCTTGTTCTTCAGCAGATAGCTAAATAGGCAAAAACTATATATTTGGGGATTCCAATCAACTTGTATGTTACAAAAGTAAAAAGTACATCTTACATGATTTTAGCAAGCATTGGACTTAGTAATAAGACGACTGCTGAAAAAGTAAGCACTCTTTGAACAGTTTTCTGATACATATATTTATTTTAACTCAATAACCATGACTATGGTCATTCACACTTTTAATCTTTTAAACGTTATGAGTTTGCACAGTATTTTATGGAAATAATACACCGAATACACTGATTCACTATGGGTCCTTATGACTAACAACAATAAACAGTGTGTACCAGAGTACCCTGTTTACTGTTAGTCATCTTCCTTGGTTGAGGGTGTTCATAATATGTATTGACATATTAAGCCTTTTAATGCACTAACATTTCTGCCTTTGTGTTGACAGTGAGGAGATGTGACATATTTATCCCATTAAGACCAGCCTGGAACAGAGCTGGGTTAATTACCTACCTACATGCAGTGGTATAAACTGTCATGACCAGAGGATTACCCTGATGATGACCACATTGCACTGAAGCATGTCGTCTAATCATTTAACATGAACTTACAAGACCTTTTGTTGTACTGAGACATCCAGAAAATAATTTATTTTCTGACTGAAGAACCCAAGGATATACCATTCTTTAGAATTTTTATTCTAGTTAAGAAAGGAAAGGTTTGTTTAACGACATCCCAGCACATTGCTTAGCATATCGTCAGACTAATACAATAACTGCCTAAGTGATTTTTTTGGCCTAATTGAGTTTGATACATAATCTCCTTTCCATTAACATTAGGGCCTAAGTCATTTTTAATCTCATTTTTAATCAATTAAATGTACTGCTGAAACACGGCATATCAGAACTGAATACCTTAGGCACTTTTATCCAAAATGGCAGCAAGGAAATGTTTCTCAAAATGGGAACAAATGACTTAGGCAGTTATCATATGAGTCTGACGATATGGTGTTTTGCAATTCAGATTTTTAGAGGAAACCTGCTTCTGCATATATGCTTCTTTTTCTGATTAGCAGCAAGGGATCTTTTATATGTACTTTCCCACAGACAGAAGAACAATGTCATTGCCTTTGATAAACCTCAGGTCTATACATTGAACTTTGCACTCAATATGGGTTGGAGCCTATTGAGATTAAAAATATCATGCCTTAGTACCTGCCAGCTCTGAGTCCGACAGCTTAACCACTGTGCCACTGGGGCTTGTTTTAGTCTAGGAATGACATCTATGCTCTGGTATTCTTTTCTGTGTGAAATTATATTCTCTGAACAGTTCAGAATATATCATTGACGTCTTCTTGTTTCTGCTAGCACAGAATTAGAGCTTCATATTTAGATACAAGAGCTTTCAGGATTGGAGGGATTTCCCATTCAGTTTTTCCCCAATCCACTTTCAGCCATTTTGACCTGTCTGGCAGATGCTGTACTTTTATAGTGCTTCTTTCCCTAAATAAAATTGGTAATAAAATAGAAATGGCTTAAATAAAAATTTGACAGCAAGTTTGTGTACCATGTGTTGCAGTTAAGATATATTTGACACATAATAGCCAATAATTTCTTTCCTCTTTCTACACAGACTTTAATTTATATTCACACATAATAGCCAATAATTCTTTCCTCTTTCTACACAGACTTTAATTTATATTTCACACATAATAGCCAATAATTTCTTTCCTCTTTCTACTCAGACTTTAATTTAGAATATAAAATAGAATGAGAACAGAAGCAGTCACTGAAAACTTGTAATAAAAAACGTAATGTTGAACTTAACCAAGATATCCATGAAAAATGGGTAGAATGGAAAAATGTATGACCATCTTCAACAATTTATTTATCTTCTGTTTTGTGGAAGTCAATAGTTTGCTTTTGTTAGAATATCTATAAGAATGTAAAACAATAAAATAAATGGAAACAATTCATCAAAAAGAGAATTAATTTAGCATGCTTTCTGGAGTATTAAAGTAAAGTTTCTTTTATTTAACGACGCCTCTAGAGCACATTGATTTTTTTATCTTATTATCGGCTATTGGACATCATACATATATATCATTCTGACGTAATTATGTCTTTAGAGGAAACCTGCTACTGCCACATGTAGGCTACTATTTCCGTTAGGCAGCAAGGAGTCTTTTATATGCACTGTCCCACAGACAGGACAGCACATACCACAGTCTTTGATTAACAAGTTATGGACCACTGGTTGGAATGGAAAATAGCCCAAACTGCAAATAGATCTACTTAGAAAGATCGATCCGATGACCAACAGCTTCACAGGCAGACACTTTACCATTTGAGTTATATCCCACTCCCTTAGCATGCTTAGATGTACAAAGATGTTTGAAAATTAGGCAAAAACTTTACATTCAAAGATTCATTTCAAAACACCAGGATTGTCTGCATGGGATGATGAAAACAAAATGAAATACTATCCCAATTAAACATGGAAGATCAGCAACCCAACATTATTTTAATAATGAAAAATGTTTGGCTTAACCTTTAGCTACATCTTAACTACAAGATAAAATGGATAACTATAAATGTGACTTGATGTTGCAAGGGTTAATGATATACCTGCATGGCTACAGGATCGTTCAGTTTAGATAAAAGGGATCGAGACACTCACAATGAGAGCTATTAATGCAGTATGTAATGGCCGACAGTTAAACCAATAAGACCATGTTGCCATACCAGCACCAGCGAGCCAAACAACTCATAAATCTTGTCTACATATTTGTCATAATTGTCTTTCATTGAACTGCAGCATGTTTGTCCTGCTGCAAATTGACCTCCATTTATAGCAAATGAGTTTTCACCCTGCTCGGTATTGTGCTAGATATTATCACAGTCATAGATCTATCTGTCTGAGGTGTTACAGGGCCTGTGATCAATCATGTTGAGCAAACTCATCATTTTTCACATTCAGAGGTCCCAGCTATTGATCTCTTTCTGTTCCAGACACTGGTATACAAATGGTTTACCAATGAATCTGGTATGTGATTCTGATATTTGGAGGAAAAAATGCTTGAATGACCTTTTACTGCTTATCAAAAAGAGTATAGTCAAACCTTCTTAAGCAGCCACCCAAGGAAGTAAGAAAATGTGGTCTAAAACAGGTGGCTTCTTAATACAGGTTAAATTATACTAAATTAGCTGATTAGGGAGAAAATAAATGTAACCCTTTAACAGAACTGGCTGTTTAATACAGGTGACCGCATGGGTAGGTAAAACTGCACTAAAAATCAGTATGGTGAACATTCTGAAGGCATTACTGATACATAATTAAAATGGAGTCTTGACACAATACCATATTTCACTGGCCTCCATGGCACAATAGTTAAGCAGTTGGTCTTATAGCTGGTAGATACTGGGATCAAATCTGTCAAGGCATGGGATTTTTTTTTATTTATATACCGGCTTCAAGCCAGAGTGAGTGTTCTGCAACTTTTTTATCAAAAGGCTATGGTATGTGCTATCCTGTCTGTAGGAAAGCACATATAAAGATCCCTTGCTGCTAAATGAAAGAGTAGCCTATCAGGTTTCCTCTAAAGACCATGTGTCACAAAATATAATATGACTGACGCCCCTATTAGCCACTGAATAAACACTGTGCTGGGTGTTGTTAAACAATCCTTTTCCAATACCATATTTTAACCTCATAAAATAACACATTTGACAAATAAAGAGGTGATATACCATCTGGTATTCATAACTGTTGTCACAATGATTCATGAGTGAATGCCGTGGTATCTTTGTCTAAAAATCCTTTGGATGCAGTAACCTTCTCATACTGAACCAGACTTTTGTGAAACAAATTTGCCATGACATAAGATATCTAAATGTATAATGAACTTATCATTTATTATTTAATTTTAATAGATTAAGAAATGTGAATTTTGCTAGGAATAAAAATGTAATGTTCTTTCAAAAACATTTGTTCTATTTCTGATAAATTGCTTAGTACAAGAATAGATATCTTTCTTATTCTTTTCAGTTTTTCTTGTTTTTTTCTTCTTTAAAAGCGTATTGAGATGTGTTGAATTATTTATGAGACACATGTAAATATGTACTTTATTTCTGCTTTTCGAGCATACATGCCTGGACTTTTTCTAGTTATGTAGGATTCCTGAACTTAACATTATTTTTTTTAGACCTTATGAGTAAAGTATGGTATGTTTTGGGCAACAAATTTATTGTCTCTTTATATCTTCTAAATTACTCTGCAGAACTTATAAAACAACATTTTTCTGTCTTAAAACCATACCAAGTTGTGTTAAATTATTTACGACGTGTGTAAACATGTACGTGTATTTCTGCATGCATGAACGTCAATGTACTGAGTTAACCAACATCATAAGGATTCCTACATGGCATCAGTCGATTCGAGCATAACTTGGGGTGAAGGTCATCTATGACACATAGGTGCATTTGATGCAGTATCGTGTAGGAAGTGTGGGGTTTGATATTAAAGCTCGTATCGTGATAACCTACAGCTATTGAAATGTGAACAGCTATCTGATCATGATATCAGAAAAGATCTAAATTATACATCTGCTGATATTAAGATTTGCTGAATACATTTTTAAAATTAAAATATGTATTTAATGTTTTTGCATGCATGTATAAATCAAGATGAAGGCCTTTATATTAGAAATATATAATATGTGTTATTTTGACCTATGTATATTCGATTACTCCAAAACAGAAAAGAAAGAAGTAAAGTTTGTTTTATTTAACGATACCTCTAGAGCAGATTGATTTTTATCTTATCATTGGCTATTAGACATCAATCATCTTTTATATGCACTGTCCTACAGAAAGGACAACATTTACCATGACCTTTGATAATTTGTGGACCACTGGTTGGAATGGAAGAAAGAAAGAAGTTTGTTTTATTTAATGATGCCTCAAGAGCACATTGATTTTTATCTTATCATCAGCTACATGTATGTAGAAGCATTCTGACATATTTATTTAGATGAAATCCCCACCGCCACCATATAGGTTACTCTTTCCAATAAGCAGCAAGGTGGTGGTTAACTCAAGGCAGTGGCAGATCCAGTAATTTATAAAGGGGAGGCTAATTTTGATAAAGTACATGATTTTTGGGTATCTGTATAAGAAAATTAACCATTTCTTAATGAAGATATTCTAGTGTTTTGAGACTTGTTAATTTTTTTAATGTTAGGGATCTTTTGATCATTTTTGGATTCATGCATTGGCTTTGCATATTCTGCTTATTTCTGAAAAGCACTGGCATAACACGTTACAAGCTAGCCACCTCAACCCACACAACATATCTTCTTGTGGTTATGCCCTTTCTAAGATCAGTGGTGCATTTTGGCTATTTATGGAAACATTGCCAGGGTTCATACCCCACCTTGAATTCCTGGAATATCAATGAATTTTGAAATTAATTTTTGCAAGGTCATGAACATAACTTGAATTCTTGCAGTTCTGTAACAATGTCAGTGAATATCCTTAAACTTTGGTCAGATTTCTAAACCTTTGAATTCAGCCCGTAAAACCAAATATATGAGTCATAACTTTTAAGAAACAAAAATGCCAGGAAATGTCCTTGAAGTTTACTGAAATGAGACGTTGAATGTCTTTTAAAGGACCTGGAATTTTGCTTACTCAAAGATAAAGTATAAACCCTGATATCTGATCTCCCTCTCCAAATCTGCCATGGCAAGGGTTTTGTTTTTTTCTCCCTTTTTCCTATAAAATGTATCTTTTGGGGAAAAAGTGGTCCTGATATCATGTTTTATAAATAATTTATCTCAAGTGGTGTGCCAGCTCAACCTTTAACACCACCATGGTACAGGCCTAAAATTCTCAAAACAATTATCTGTTATAAAAAAACTGATTAAACAAATATTAAACAAACATTTTCTTTCCTGTTAAACAATTCTAAACCATCTCTGAAAATCTAACCCAGCATGAAAACTTCACCTAGAAAAAAATAATAAAATAAATCAATATTTTTTATTAAAAGCAACTTAATTATGTGTCCATTTAAAAACCCAACTTCCCTTACATGTAGTCACTGACAACTTTCTTCAGAAACATTAACAAGAGAACCTTTTGAAGAATCAAGTTTGTTAAATAATGAATAACACCGACAATGCAGCCTTCAAAAAGCCGTCCCGTTGAGCGGCTGATGTGCCAGTTTAGAGTGATTGCTTGCTCTCCGAGTAGCACGCTGGGTTTTGATGTGACAATGATTCTGCAGGATGAACGACTGCGGTATACTAGTGCTGCATCCATAGCAGGTGATTTGTGAATGTTTTCAGCTTGCTTGCTTGAAGGTGCTAAGATGAAACAATCAATTTTTAACTGTTTTTATTTGTGGCGACACATCCAGATGCGACAGTATAAAAGCTGAGTTGTATTATCTGAAAATTACACGAGTTAACTTTCATGCCACTGGCTCTTTTGGTGTTTTTTTTAATTCTTTTTTTTTTTGGTTCTTTCAGTTTCCTGTATTTATAAATTATTTCTATTTAAATATTAAATATTTGAAAGGCTGGTGGTTTGGGAATTAAAAAAAAAAAAAAAAAAAATCTTTGTCATATACTTGAATTTATTTCATGTTAAAGTTTTGAAAGATGGTCTTTTTTTTTCTTTTTCTTTTTTTAAGGTTGAAATGTTGAATATGAGGTTTGATTGACAAGCGGATGTGAGTTTTAATTAACAGCAGTTTGTTACCGATTGCCATCTGTGGATTGAGAAAAAAATATACTTAACTTATGCATAATAAACGTTATCTATTAAATCACTTGGCTACAGGACTAGGATACAGCTCAGTGGTGGAGCATCCATCTGATGCATAATAGGTCTTTGGATCAATCCCTGTCTTTGGACTGTTGGCATTTTTTCATTCCAGTCAGCAATCCACATCTTTTATACCAAAAGCTATGGATGTGCTGTATGTCTGGGAATGTTTATAAAAGACCCTTTTTACTAATTATAAAGAGTAGCCTATGTGGCAGTTTCCTCTGTTGACAAAGTGTCAGATATATTTGTTTGACACCTAATAGTCACTGATTGACCATCAAGCTGATGACAGTGGTTCAAAACCCATTGGAAGCTGGCTCACACTTTACATGTCAAAATAACCAAATGTTTGACATCCAATAGCCGATGATTAATAAATCAATGTGCTCTAGTGGTGTCATTAAACAAAAATAAAGTTTTTTTTTTTTTTTAACTATTGCCCTCGACAAAGAGGACTCAACCCGTTTTCATTAAACTTCCTTTTTCAATTAATAGTTTGAGTATAGGACAGCATATATTACAGTATTTCGTGTATAGGAATTTTCGACAGTTTATAACACTGTTCAGGCACGCCTGTCGTGGGTACAAGCTCTGATCACGGTCAGAAATTCTATCCAAGACAGAACATATGCCAGCATGTGCATGATCGGAGGCGATTTTTGGAATTGAGCCAATTCGTAGAAAACAGTGGGTGTGGGTGTAATTTTCAATGTTCTGATCAGTTTATTTGTGTACTACGATTTGGTTACAGTTGGTTTGTAATACATTAAATACTATACTCGCTTACCTGTTATACAATTTATTTTATGATTAGCTTTCAACTGCTTACTAGTATTCATATTATAAAACTGGATCGACAGGCAACTTCGTTTACTAGTTTCTATTTGTAGAATGCTTTGTTCGTGAGGCACTAATTAGCAAGTACATGTTGATAAGATCGTGAATTCTGCACACCCTCTTGCAATTAGATTATAAATATTAATTGTAAACTGTGTGCTCCTGTATTAATATTAACAAATTGAACGTCTACATCATGCCATGTTGAGGATTTATTTATAACTGGCGCGTCGGGAAAAAATCAAATATTAATTTGATTAGCCACTATGTTAATGACTTAATGCACTCAAACTATAACAGATCACTTTTCATTGATTAGCAAAGAAGAGAATATATTTTCTTAAAATTTTGCTATAGGTTTCGAAATCAAGGAAAGGAAAAAAATATTTCTTTTAAGTATGACGTCATTATTGACCTTAACTTATGTTTTGAATAATTAATATAATTTTTTTTTACAAGTGAAGCATGCAAATTGCCTGTGTGTTGATCTGCTGGCCCAGTCTTTGTAACATTATTGCTATAATTAGTAAAAAAAAGAAAGAAAAAGAAATTTGATCCATTGTGCGTACATGTCATGACTTGTGGATGTGCACAAAAAAGTGACGTCACACGGGGTGTAGGTTTAAAGTTATATAGCTAAAAATATTAATGTTTAACATATAAATATGTTGTTGTTGAATCATTATCAACTAATTATATATTTTTTTTAATGCTATTCCTATGCCTCTTCTAATATTGTGAAAAATTCTACGTGTTATGACATAGAAATAACATTGAATATATACACAAATCTATGGTAGTGTGCAACCTTAACGGCTGTTAATGGAGAAACATGGCAATTGCAACACTTTGTTTACAAAAGAAACCCACTGCCTTTTCAAATAGGAAACGGGTATTCTGGATTCATTTACTGCAGGCAGGGTAACGCACACAACATCCATTGATATAGCAGGAGTGGACAACTAGATCGAATAGAAAATAGACATCCAACTCTGGACAATCGACCCGACAGTACATCTAGAGTTGTTCTAAACAAACACTGGAGGTCCACTGAGAAATCTCTAATAACTCTTTCATTAATATTCTAGTGGACCTTTTCGTTTCATTTCCAACATGATTTAAATGATTTCAGAATTTGGTAAACGAATTTGCAACGTTTATGGTATTTTAACATTTTAAAAACATATTAATAAAATGACCGTGGTCCTAAAACATTTCTTTCTTTCTTTCTTTGTTATAACAAAAATATTTAAACTTGAAAGACATTACAGATTTCAGGGATAACTGTTGTTAACTTTTGTTTAAGTGTCCATATCAGGGGCGTTGGAGCCAGGGGACTGGGGGGGGGCGGGCTGCAGTTATTCTTGTGTTTTTTGGTAAAGTCAGTTGCTTCTTAGTATTAACACACATACACCATCAGCAGTTTACGCAACTGTATTACGCGAAAATGCCTAAAAAATGATTGCCCAAAAAAATAACAATTGGAAAATATTTTTTTCTGTAAAGACAAATGCCTGTAAAAATATTAAAAGATCTCCAAATCTTAACAGCATACACATTAGTATATTCTTCCTACTAATTATATTGATTAATATATCAGTTCTGAACTTGAACTAACATCGTGCTATTTGCTGAGTTCTCCTAAAGGCATTCAGATACTTAACAGTGTGCGTTTGTCGTTTTGCGGAATTTAACGCTAAGTGCACCTTGTAGAACAACATTTCGAAAGTTAGATGCCGAAGGATCGGTCCGCCATTTATTACGTCATCAATAGGAGTCTGCAGACGAGACGAATATGTCAGATTGGTTTTGAATATTAATACAGCATTAATGTTAATTCCGTGTGACTAAAGTAGTTATGAAGAAAGTCATTTGAAGCAAGCTGAAATAAATAGGCAAAGCAAGTGAAACGTTTAAGAGGCGTAGTGATCTTGGCGTGTGATTTATGGCGGTCGCTGCATTAACTATAATGGGAGGCTTGCTTCCGCCCCACTTACTAACCATTATTGAGGCTGCAATTACGTCAACCAATTAAATACATCTTAGTGATGGATTGTGAAATATGCACGTGACAGGCGCAGTAAAGATACTTAATGGCATTGGTAATACGATAGTCATTTCAAGACGCTGATAGGTAAGCGTATCGCTAATAGGCCATGCAAAACCTTTTTTTCTAATGCAAATTCTAGACAGGTGAAACCTTACCATATTGCATATATACACGTTCATATACACAATGACAAAAGTCAAGCATCATCAATAGTTGTATTGTCGTTATTGATATTGTTAACAATGTCAATTTCAAGTAATTCACAGAAGAAACTTAAATAAAACCTTTTCTAATGCAAATTCTAGACAGATGAAACCTTACCGTATTGCATATATATATATATATACACGTTCATATACACAATGACAAAAGTCAAGCATCATCAATAGTTGTATTGTCGTTATTGATATTAACAATGTCAATTTCAAGTAATTCACAGAAGAAACTTAAAACCTTTTCTAATCCAAATTCTAGACAGGTGAAACTTTACCGTATTGCATATATACACGTTCATATACACAATGACAAAAGTAAAACATCATCAATAGTTGTATTGTCGTTAATGATATTGTCAATAATGTCAAAGTTTCTAGTAATATATACACGTTCGTATACACAATGACAAAAGCGAAGCATCATCAATAGTTGTGTTGTCGTTATTGATATTGTCAACAATGTCAAATGACATTATGTCCGACATAACAAAATCCTGAAAAAAATGGGAAATTTTGAAAGGAATCAATGAAATGACCAACCTTCGTTATTGTTATGAGGGCCGCCATGTTTCAAATATCTGTATGTTGATCTTTCAAGCACCCGGATATAAATTTGCAATCGATAACAAAACGAGCAAAAAAGCAGGGCGAACATATGGATAAATTCAATATTATAAAATAGTGCTCGATAAAAACGATTTTTTTATTGATTGTGTATTTCAATATCACGGGTGTTAATATTCAAACGATCACAAAACGAACAGATCGAGCATATGGATGGTCTAAAATGTACTCATTTTTTCTGAAGTGGCAAAAACTTTTCAGCTACACCGCTCTACTCTATCATCACATAATAACAGTTTTATTGTTCCGGTCACCTATTATTAACCATGAATATAACTTACATGTACATATGTTACCCTTGAACGATAAAGCTCGGGATTGTCTGATTAACGACATTCTAGCACATTAGTTACACATGTTTCATAGAAGGATAGCGGTATCGTCAACTAGCAAGCGTTAAAGTAATTTATGGTAATTTATGCACGCTTTGTGTAACGTACCAGGGCGGTGGCGCATTTAGAGGGGGGTGGATTGTGTGACTAGCTATCCCCCATTTTCGGAATAACAATTTCTTCATAAATGTGTTCTGTTATCAATTGAGTCTTAAACTCGCAGCCTGTTTTCCATGCTACAAGCAAAAAGAGCTGGATGATTTAATATTTTTACAAACTTTTACTCTTTAAGCATTAAACTTTGGTGTATTTGTATATGTATTCTGATTTGCTCCAAAATGTTGAATAAATATGTTTAAAATGCTTTTTCACTGCCCTACCCCACATCTACTCCATGAACAATAAAATCTCCAATTTGATTTTCTCAAAATGGCCACCACCCCACATCCAGTTTGCAAAAGCTTATAACAGCCACATTTTTTTTTGAGAAGAAACATCATTTAAGTATCAAAGCAAAGAGCAAAATCTGCGTATATCGGAATTGTAAATATCTCGAAGGTACCAAAATTCAAGTTAAGACTCATTTCGTGAGAAGAGGTCACAAATATCAAGACTGCACCACTAAGCTTAGATGTAATATTATTTAGTTTATTAATCTATGTATCAAATTAACATTTATTCCTCAGACACCCGCATTATGTAGTATATTTTTACAGAACTATATATTGTTAGGATGGCCGAGATACTTTCCGTTTTGGCCAGTAATGCTATGCATGACCACGTAATTGCGTACAATATTTCAAAAAACTATTTTTGTTCAATCAAAATTCAGATAATTTATCAACTTAATTAAAAACATACCTGGAAACTTAAATAGCGGCCTAAGCCATGCATGCAGGTTACAAAATAGTTTATGAAATATATTCACCACGCACTCCCCTTGGAAATTCCAAGATCCGGGAAAAAGCACAACAGTTTCATTGAAAGTCAAAATTACCTATGTTTGACATCCAATAGCCGCTGCCCCCCACCCCTATCTCCCCACCGTATACGTCGGTATATTTGCGCTAAGACGACCTGGTTTAAAGTGTTACATTGATACAATAAAGAGAAATACTGGTAAAGATGATTATTTAGGCATTTTAATTTTAATTTCACTGAATTTTTCAATTTTTCTAAGCAAAAAGTGGGGGTGGTAATTATATAGGCGTCCCCCCGTGGGGTGGGGTGACGTGTCCTTCCCCGTCCCCCTCCCCAGGATTTACGCCCATGGCCTGTACCCTGGCTGTACAGTCATAAGAAGGCGCGGATGCAGGTTTTCTGAAAGGGTGGAGTCCAAAAGTGATGAGTGAATAGAAATAGGTGAAAAAAATATTAATTTTCACGTCCTTCCACTCGTAAAATTGTCTAAAAAACAGAGGAAAGGGGGGAGGTGTTGACCCCTGGAACACCCCCCCCCCCCCCACCTCTCTGGATCCACTATGATACGTAACATTTGACTAATATTGAAAATTTCGAAATATTTTATAATTTCTATAACTCATATTTATGTTATAAAAACTTTATTAAACTTTACGATTTTTCAGCATTGGACACAGCTTCAGTAGCGATCTTTACATAAATATGAAAAGTATCTGTTAATATTGCATACTGAACTATTTCAGGTGATAGGTATTGGCGCGAAGTTGGGTTTGAAGATAGGACAGCGGCTCGGACTGAGTACCATCGACATGGCTCAGCTGAGAGATATGTACCACTGCAATCAGAAAGCAGACAGGCGATTCACCTGTAAGTTGTCCATCTCCAATCGGTCCCTCCACCAATAACCCACACACCAGCAATCTTAAATATGCAGTAATCTTAAATTTAGTTTGTTAATAATATTATGGGTTTCATCCATTTATCCGAAAAATTCTCAAACCATACACCATACTATATCAGGCAATAAACTGACATCTATCTACTCTACCAAAACACACATCAACTATCTCAAACAATTAACACTTTTATAATTAATGTTTAGCATTGTAACCAAAATCTGATATAGAATTTGTACCCGGTCCGTCAGTGCCTCCCC
>JAULBS010005963.1:0-11355 GCA_032355785.1 Symmetromphalus regularis | reverse complement strand
ACAGACAGACAGACAGACAGACAGACAGACAGACAGACAGACAGACAGACAGACAGACAGACAGACAGACAGACATAGAAAGAGAGAGAGAGGTGAAGAGATAAAAAATGGATTTCCTTCTGAACTCAATAACCTATGCATGTTATTTTTTACTGAAGTTGAAGTGTAGATAACATTTACATGCACACTCTATTATTGACGTCCTTTACATAAACTTGATTTTTAACCATATCACAGACTTTTGTCTGAGAAGACACTATGAATAATTCTGGTCATCTGATAGCTAAACCTACTGCGTAGAAGAGAATACGATTGTTAGGAACGACCCATCCTTTTGACAGAAGTTTCTGACAAGCGCTGTGAAGAATTATTTGATTTTCGGCTTGTAATTTCAATAACATAAAGACACGGGATGGTCGCTTTGTACAGTTCAATCCGTCCTTTCCCCCACCAACTTGTTTTTGTCAAACTAATCCATTTGTATTAATATTGTATTTATTACTACAATAACCAAGGTGTTTTTATATCTTTTAGAGTAGGTGATAATAGCCGTCAAAGATTTTTCAGATAGAGGAGAGGTTGTTATTCTGTGGTGTCGTGTGACTTCTTTTCAATAAACATTTGTACAATGTGGCCTTATCAAATGTACTGGTTGCACTGTTTTATAATTGATAGCCCTGAAGAACTTTACAACTAATAAGAAAGTCATCTGAATGTATGAAAACAATCATTAACAGTTAATTACTGTTTTTAAAATGCGCGTCTAGACATATATGTAAATACATTTTAAAAAGGAGAATTTAATGAATGGTTTGAATGAAAACAGTACCTCATCATTCACTTTGCTTATAGGTATAATATTTTAAACATTAATGTATAAGGTTTTGATATGTTAAATTGTTAAAGTAAATTAAAAATCCTTGTCTGTAATATACAAAATGTTACATGATAACTGTTGGGTCAGGGATACCAAGGCGACAAAGTCAAATGACTATTATAAATACTCGTTTTGTTGAAGTGGCTTATTATTATTTTTTTTTTATTTTTTTTTTATTTTTTTTTAAATTATTATTATTATTATTTATTTTTATTTTATTTAATAATTTGTTGTTGTTGTTACAACGTTAACCTAACTAAATATATTTGTGTCAAAATATTCCGCAATTACTTTTTTTGTTTTATCTACTTTTGATTGCGGGTAAATTAAATAATTAATATTAGCAGGTTGTAAACTGCACTTTTTTACATATCTAATATTATATTCAATGACACGACAAACGTATGCGTTTTAAGCTTTACTTTTCTTATTAGGACCTTAAGATTGACATCACTGAGCAAAGAGGGAGACGGAGAGACACACACACAGAAAGAAAGAGAGAGAGAGAGAGAGAGAGGGGGGGGAGGGAGGAGTTTTTTTTAAAAATGGTTTCTATTGCAATTTGTTTGGTTTGGACATCTTGAAGACTGACTGCGCCAGTGGTAAGTAAACGGTGTTCTATATTAATGATACAAAAGGTTTGAAGAAAACATTTTTAATATTAAATCAAGACAATAAAAAAAACATTGTACGTAATGAATAAATAAAATCGTGAATAAATATTTTATAATTAAATATTACATTATATTGGTTAATAAAAACATAGTGAAGTACCAATTGTATTACTTCTGTTGATATATTTTGTCTACCAATGTTTATTTCAGTTATATAATTCAGTATTATATTTTAGTCGTTTATTGCACATTTCTTTTCACTTTTTGTTAAAAAAAACACTATTAAGCGTGTTGTTTCATTTAGCCAGTTTGCATATCGAATTTTTTCTTGTGCTTGGTTTGTTCGTGATTAGAAGCCCAATGGAACTATTTCTGATGATTTTCGAAAAATTTAACTACGATGACAGGCTAATACTAACAACCATTTTATATTAAATTTGTTTGCACTTCGCTTTTAACAATTAGGGAACCGATAATAGTTGTAAAAAAAATTAACATTTGTGGCAATTTACGAAAAAAAAATACTTTTACCGACATGCTATTTTGAATACTACTAATCTCGCAAGTACAGTGACTCACAATTTCAGGAACCAAGGTGACAGACACTTGACTAATTTCTGGAAAGAAACTGCGCAGTACTTTCTAAATATGGCGTTATTAAAATGTTGGGATGTCACCAATTATAGCTTTCTCATTATTAAAACGAATTTGTGTAAAACTGCGTAATTCATTCAACAAATTCCTGAACTTTCTATACTTTCTGCTTTCTAACTGCAATACCTGAAATTGTCCTCGGCAATCCGCAATGCCGTGGAGATTGCCGCGGAATTTTTCATTCTCTGTAGCACTTTTGGCCGCGGACTATTTTTTTTTCAAGATTTTTTTTTTCTTGTTAATAATAATGTAAACTTTACGCTAAACTGGCCGTAGAAAATGCCGTGGACATTATTTCTACAGAGCATTTATTTATTTTACCTACATAATTTTCCCCACCCCTCACGTTTTGCTTCGAAACATTGAAATTAAAATGGCTAAATGAAAATCTTTACAAGTATTTCTCTGTAAGTTGTAACACTTAACCATGTGGTCTTAGCGCAGATATACCGAAGTACACTGTGGGTCTATAATGGCGTCAATACTGGGGGATATGGGGGCACACATCCCCCAATTTTTAGACTGAGGGATGTTCCGTCCACCACCATCCCCACTTCCAGTGAGTTATTTTCGCCCTTGTCTCAACTAAAACCGTTAGGCAAATATTAATTTTGAACACTGCAAAGAATGGATAAATTATGTTCGTTTTATACTACTCAAAATAATTGAATGAAAAGACACACACACACTAACAATGAAATAGTTTTATTACTCTGGAAAAAAGGCTGTATAATGTTTAGCTATATATATGTGACAGTATTCTAATAACACTTTTAGTTAGACCATACTTCAACACCACAAATGGCAAATGTCTGCTTGAAAACGCGTTATATCGTTCAATATATTAATGAAGTGGAATTTCTTTGCAGCACGGGGTCTTGTTTAGTGCTAGTCTACGTTAGAGCAACATTAAATCAAATTCCTTTGGTGACATACGATAATTATAAGAAATTTTAATTCACTAAATTCACACAAAATAATGGCAATTAAATATATATTAGATAAATCGGTCGTCATGAACTTACAAAACAGAAATGCATTGACAGCAATAATGTCTGAAAGAAAGAAAAATGGATATGCATTTTTAATTTTTTTTTTTTTTTATTCTGGGGGTTTTCTGTATTTTTCTGATTAGATTAGATTAGATTTAATGTTTAGTGACACCCACCCCATTACAAAATAATCATTGGTCAATGGGTGTCAAATTATGATTTAAAAAATTCATTTAAAGCAGATACGCAATTATAATTTATGCATATCTGTGTAATACAATAAAAATGTGTTATACAAACTATATTCAGGTGATGTAATTTCAATATTCTCTGGAACAAACATTTCTCCCATACCTAGATATGTAAGACAGATGCATTCCATATTAAATATTTTATGGTCCATGCGGAATTAAAAGAATCATTCATAATTATGTACCAATGCGGGATTGATCCCTTCCACCCATTGGTCCATAATTTACTGTCTGGCACGAGACTATTAATAGCACACCTGGGCCATCTATACATGTATACCAAACTGCAAAGCATGTAATTTCCATTTGTTATTAAATAAAATATCGTAAAAATAACTACCGACATCAAACTACTTTAGTTCTTAGTACCTGTGGCAGGTATACTTCTTCACTATATTTTGATTGAAACATATTTTATTGTATTTAAAAAATAAATGAATTAGACACAAGTTTTCCAACTCACTAGGCATTCTCCATAATACATTCATCATAGGCGACAGTGAAGTGTTAGATTTATGCAATATAAAATATGAACAAAAATGAATATTTATGAAAGAAAGAAAGAAAGAAAGAAAGAAAGAAAGAAAAAAGAAGAGAAATATAGAAAGAAAAAGGAAAAAGGGGAAAATATCTGTTATCCTTCAGTATAAATTACAATAGCGGACACTCAGGGGGTTTAGTGGGTTTATCTCACCCCCTCCCTTGTTTATCTACGAAATGACTTTTCACTTCGTGTATAAAAAAAGAATGAGCAGAAACGGATAATTAGATAGTTCGCCACATAATTTAAAGTTACTACTGTTTGTAACCTCGCTGAAAAATGCCTTAAAATGGGAAACACAATAAAAATTGCCAATTGAACCCCCCTTCCCTTTCCTTAAAACCTGTGTCCGCGCCTTAATTACGTGTTTTATATCAAGATTCCTTTCTTTAATAAGAAGTGTATTTAGTTGTATTTATAACGAAGTGAGGGGAGATTAGTTTCTAGACACTGACATCGTTAAGTTAGATAACAATCAGTCTGATTATAGTTTCACAGGTGGTAGACATCACAAATGAAACGTTTATATCGAGTCGAAACCAAAGGAGAACTATTCCAGCTTCAGTTTAATGAAAGAAAACCTCTATTGATGAGTAAAACATCCAGTAAAACATTATGAAGTAGTGTCGTCTTTTTAAAATGTCCTGGTTATCCAATCGGAATTTGAATAAAAAAATGTTTTTAATTAGATGTTGTTTTTGTTGTTGTTGTTGTTTTGTTTGGGGGGGGGGGGGGGGTTCGTGTGGGTGGGGTACCGTGTACTTCGTAGTAATGGTTTCATTTCGGTAGTCTCAGTATTTTATTTAATTTTCCATGGTTCAGTTCGGTAGATTTCGTGTCTAAAATAGATTTGTCTATGCATTTTATCTTACGATTTAATTTTATATTATTTTTGGGAGATATTTAATTTTTATGTGTTTTTTTGGTACTACAATTTTAATATTCGTTGTCCAATAATTGTACATCCTTTTGTAATAAAACACACAATTACACCCATGAAAGATGTATTATCGTAGTTAAAAGTTGCATATGTTGTTATTGTTGCATGTATTTGTGATAAAATACATTGGCATAATTAATTCTAGCCCAGGGCGAACATTCTGATTAGTATTGCAGTAGTAATAAGTATGTCCCTGATCTAAATTAATTCCACAATTTAGTATAATAATGTCAGTAGCGGATCCAGAAAGTCCATTTTTAAATCGCAGAACCTAACAATTGTGTGACAATAAGAAAACCTGTCTGCTCATCAAAATGGGCCAAAACTAAAAGGGGAAATAACTCTTAACGTCACTGAACTTTTACATAAAAGAACATGGTTGCACACCACAATATTTTTCTTTCCATTCCATAAACGGAAAATATATTTTGAGCTTATAAATTTATTTGTGTCATAAAACTAAATATTTTATATTTCTTTATATTTCAATACAAGAATTTCTGTTGAACGCACTTTTAAGTATTTCCCTATGTAAAATAATTTCTGTCAGGAATCTGCTCTGGTAGCAATTTGTTATGTGGATGCATCTAATAATATGTCATTTTAAATGTAATATATTTCGACACAAATATTTTTGGAGGACTGCTCCCTTGTGCATTTATGATATCGTCCCTTTAAAAATGTTTCCAACATTTTGTAACGTTTTATTTTACATTTTTATGAGGACAACCACCGTAATTAGCACTGATAATCTAATCAGCCATTTTGGAATTTTCTCATTATACAAGTATACAAGATACGTATTATCATTTGCACAACAGTTAAAACAGTCGTTAGTGCTATACTTAACAACAAAAAGTACACAGTTCGTGTTGGGTTCGAAATTCTATGTGGTCCTATGTTTATATTTTGGATTTTAAATTTGATAAAGTAATAATATTCATAAAAATGAGATAAATGACAATAACTATTAATAATACAAACGTACCGGATTTTTAAAGTGCATGGTTCTATAATTTTATTTTATCATTAAAATATGTTAAATTATTACACATCCTATAATTATCAGTCTAGAAGTCCATCCACACGTATACGTACAAAACATATGAAGAGCACAAACGTAAAATGATCGGGGTCACATTTTTTTTTAATCTGAGATATTGCCAAATTCAAACTTTGAAGTTTAATATTAAACAAATTAATCTAACAAAGGAAGTGTGTTTTATTTCTTATAAAAAATGCAATATTTTAGCTAAGAAGAAAAGCAATTAAATTTTTCACAGGGTCATTGAAACAAATATCCCTATGGACTTTGATCGTTCTTGAGTTTAAAAAACCAGAAACATTTTTTTTTTCTGAATTAGACAAACTTAAAATGCACTATCTTCACTGCAAATTTAATGTTTATGTATTTTCAGATGGAAAATAAACATGAGATGTCTCTTTGTTTATGGAAAGAGCTCAACATTATGATTAGATTCTACCAATTTTACATTAAAATACCACAAACCTGTACAAATTTGTTAAAAGAAAAAAAAAAGACATGGGGGCAGCCATCTTGAAAAGTAGTGCATTACCATTGGCTGAGTCATATGATGTAGAGGATTTCCTCATGTTAAGGACTTTGGTCGTTTTAAACTTTTATACTTTATTTTCAATTCATATTTTATATGGACCATGATCTTTTTAAAACGGTTTCACGTTTGCGATACATAGATTATGTCCCTTGCTATAGGGATTTATTAAAATCTGTGCTTTTGAAAAAAATGGACCCTGATAGTTTTTACGTTTGTAGTCTTCATATGCAAACGCATTGAAATTTCCATTTACTACCGGGATCTTTCAAAATGTATTGGCACTATCTAGCAATGAAAATATACTAGAAAGCTAATTAATATAGTTATTAAACATGAGAAAAAAATGTATAATGTTTTTTTATGAAATCTATATTTTTATAATTAAGATACAATCAATTCGAGAGTTTGTGTAAAAGACAATCTAATTAACGCTTAAAATAACACGCACAAAGTTCTATTTTTTTCTTTCAGTCTGGTTGTAATAAAATATGTTGATAGATGTCTAGGGAAAAGTATATAGGAGTGAGAATCTGGAGCAACCGACAGGATTCAATTAAAACGTGGGTTAAGTAGATATAAGCAGATGTAACATGGCGTGAAATAGGTTTGATAAAACCTTGATACGGTAAGTGTAGTGACAATAACCTGGCAATGCGTTGTCGTGTTAGGCCATGATAATTAATTTTTGAGTTTCGGGTCCCACAAAGTTTATAAATCAAAAAGGAAGGCAGGAAAACAAAACACGGAATTTCTTTTTAACATAAGCTTAAATACCACGAAATTGTACCCAAGAGAGTATGTGTAAGATAGTAAAATTTTGTGTAACAGCAGTGACGGGAAAACTTCAAGGTATTCTTCAAAATATCCAAGTAATTAATTTCTAAATTGGTTCAAAAGTAAAGCCTAAACAATTCTGATGCGATTATTGTAAGTACTAGTAGAAAACAAAATCGAGATAAATATAATTTGCGCATATGATTTGATACAAGTGTTACAAAAAACAATGTGAGCGGATGCCATGAAACGCAAAATTAATTTATAAGGGCCTTATAAGTGCAGTGCTAGACATAACGAAGTACTGTGTGCATCACCGACTTATTTACAACTTTACGAGCATGAACTCCTTCATAAGGTGAAGTCATAAGAATGAAAATAGAAACAAGGATTACAAAATATGCTATTTTATTGTTTACACCGCACTTAAAGAGACGACCATTCACAGGGAGGCAGTCTGGAGACGGAAACATGCAATGTATCGAAGCTGAAAAAACTACTGTAGACATCTTTATGGTATTTAAAGACTGTAGGCATTTAGTACATGTTGCATTGTTTTACATAGGTGCAGTTTTTCGTTATTCCATATTGAGATATAGTGGAAAATTTAACTAAAATGAATGACTCTGCAGGTAGTATTCCATTCGATCTCAAGATGAACTTGTAATACAATCATTGGTCCTAATTTTGAACATGATTGCATGATTTTATTCCAACAAATTAAACTAATTAATGTATAATACTATACTGAATGTAATGACTATGAAACTGGTTATATTTCAGCTACATATGTATTGATACTGTGAGTTGAGACTCTGTCATCTCTTGGATTCTGTTTCATATTGATATACCAATTTAAATTTCATGATATAGATAAAGTTTTTTTTTTCTTTCATATTAAATCTTATTGTTGTTGTTGTAGTGCTGTTACATATATACACAAACACACACACACACACACATATTATAATAATAATAATTATTATTATTAGCAAACAACACTGACTCGATGTCAAACACAATCCCACATAAACTTTATTTATAATTATTTTGGTAAGAAATAAAACTTGCCAGTTCGCCTATGACCTTAGTCTCTTGTATTGGAAAATATGCTCTTCGTTTGTTAAATTCTAAGCAATTAAAAGCTGTTATTGGTTTATACATGGCGGAGTCAAAATGAAATAATAACAACTACATACTTTTTAAAATAAATTTTGTCATATTCAACAAAATGTGTTGTTCTCGTATCATTTTATACCCATTGAAGATTAGAATACACATTTCAACATTTGTTAAATTAATTCTTTTGCAAAATTATTTGCAAGTTTCAGTATTACTTCTTTATTAATTTCTTTTTCAAAAGAACTTGTAGTATAATGACTTCTTTAATTTTGTTTGCAACAAAGGTTGAAAATTTGCATGTATTTGTTTTATTATTAATTCTGCATTGATATTTTGCTTTGAGGTTAATTTACTAATAAAAAACAGATATAGATTTTAGAAAGGGAGTTCATAAATATTTTAAAGATTGTTTTCATTGGAGCGGGGATACAAGTTGCACATGATTTACTTATAATGGGAAAACAAATTGGTAGCCGTGGGGGGTTAAACTCCTTAACCATTTTGGATCTGCATGTAGAGTGTTTAATAGGACCATGCATTATTATTATTATTATTATTATTGTTGTTGTTGTTGTTGTTGTTGTTGTTGTTGTTGTAAGTAATTTGAACTGAAAGTTTATGATGGAAGTACGGCTGAAAATATATTTTCTATTACTTTATTTGCTATTACTTTATGTCAATACATTTATCTGTAATATTATAGCATTGTCCTTTTCCTGTTATTAAGTATGATGTTGCTGGGTGAAGCAGACAAATAAAAAAAAATTCAGTTATTCTATTTGAATATTTCAACTTTATTTTTCTATGATTTAAAAACTAGAACGTATCAAAAGTAGTACGTTCATATTTTCAATAAAGAAAAAAAAATTCAAATCTTTTTCTAATTATTGTGTTGCATTTCCATTTATTTTAACAAATAGAAATTTGCAACATTATCACATCAAATATAATCGGATCATATATTTCTTTCCACTACTATACCATCGTATTTAGATATCATCTAGAGTTCACAAACAGGGAAACCAAATATTGGACCTTGACCCAGCGATATTATTTGCTTGAAAGTAGTTCAGCTATCTTTATGTGAACTTTTACAATTTTGATCATAGCAGTTACGTATTTGGTGAACTTGACCTTGATAACAAAAATACTAATATTATCTAAAACTTGTATTTGTTCAACAAATTTGTATCATCCGTTTACCATTTATAAGGAGTTTAAGAACATATACCGATAGGTAGAACCAACAAACATGATTAGTGGATTACAACGACATGAAGTAATGATATAATGTGAATCGTATTTTGCTTCTGCAAAAGCTGGTAGTGAATCCAGGGCCGAATTTATAAGAGGGAAAGGGGACAATTGCCCCAGGTGCCCCTGCCAGGGGGCTCCCCAGATTAAGCACTTCCTTTATTTTAAAATGTAATAATTATAAAATTAGTTCTATTCATTCATTTTAGTTAATTTTCTTATCTGTCATGTACTAGTACTAGTAGTAGTTTAATTTTTATGTTGAGGGGCCCCCGAACCTGAAGTGCCCTGGGCCCTTCAAGGACTTAATCTAGCCCTGAGTTAATCAAACATGAACTGATGTCTAGATTCAACAAACCATTACACTGTGTTATTCATGTCTTATAATACGATGCCTAAGGAGCACATTGATTTTTATCTTATCATTGGCTTTTGGACGTCAATAATATGGTCATTCTGGCATATTTATTTACAGGAAACCTGCTGCCGCCACATAGGCTACTTTTCTCGATGAGCAGCAAGGGGTCTTTTACATGAACCGTCCTAAAGACAGGACAGCAGATACCATGGCCTTTTGTGGACCATTGGTTGGAACGGAAAATAGCCCAAACTGTAAATGGGTCTGCTGAGAAGGATCGATCTAACGACCGATCGCTTCACAGGCGGACACGCTACTGTTTGAGGTACATCCCGCTCCCTGCATATATTAAGTGAAATAACAATTGGAATTATGATAATGTTTAGCGAATGAATAAAATCACGGTTAATTACATCTAACTCAATACATATATATATACATTTTAACTCATACATCTCTGTGTACAGACACTTCACGTTTAACTCAATATATATGTATTTTAGGTCTTATAATCTTACCAACAGACCGACATTAATTTGTTTTTAATTATCTAATCACAAATTAATTACAATTGTACGTGTAATGCATTGTATTAACTCTTAACTACATTCATAGATATTGCCCTACTTTTATTGATGCACGGTATTGTGTATATTGGTTTTATTACAGTAGATGAGTTAAATGACCAAACTGCTGGTTTGACAGAATGATTAAGCAGTCAGCACCATAATTATGTTTCTCTCATCATTTTGTTTAAATAAAAATAACATCTTTTTATTAAAATATTGTCTTTAATAGTGCACCATAGCAGATGTTAAACGCATGCACTTCGTACATTTCGTTTAATTTGTAATAATAATTTTATTCAGTCTTTAAGAGAACTAATGCAATCATTATAATTACAATAATATTCAACATATGCCTCATACGTATCCATGTTTATTTAAATCAACTAATAAATTAATAAACTGTTTATAAATATCAGTAATGGTGCATGCAGTAAGTTTCATAACGCAGTGTTTAATCAGTATTTGGTGACACCACTTCTAATTTGGATGACATTCTGGATGTCTTATACTGGTAATCATTTGTTTTAATTGTAACATGGGAATTATTTGACACTCATGACGTTTCTGTCAATTTCGTAAAATGCATCTTCATGAATTATACAATTATCACAGTAACTCGTACTACTGCTCACCCAATATACAGTACTTTTCTATAGTTAATATAGAGTGAACATAACTTGGTGTGGTCTAAATTCATCATGAATTTTATATCACAGTAACTACTGCCCACCCAATATACAGTACTTTTCAATAGCTAATATAGAGTGAACATAACTTGGTGTGGTCTAAATTCATCATGAATTTTATATCACAGTAACTACTGCCCACCCAA
>JAULBS010005952.1:0-11356 GCA_032355785.1 Symmetromphalus regularis | reverse complement strand
TCTCTCTCTCTCTCTCTCTCTCTCTCTCTCTCTCTCTCTCTCTCTCTCTCTCTCTCTCTCTCTCTCTATCGCTCTCTTTCTCTCTCTCTCTCTCTCTCTCGGCCCTCTCTTTTTTTTCTTCAAAATATGCATTAAAATACATATATGGAAGATTAATCAGCTGCAGAGAGTTCTTAGGTGTTAAACATATGGTATACAAACCTCATGGTTCATAAAAGAAACCTGCCACCTACGTAGGCTACTCTTTCCATTTAGCAAGAATTCCCAATTTATGTAGTTTTCTATTGAATATTAACAGCACATACCACTACAGTTGTTCATCACATAAATAAATGAGCAGCAATCTGGGTTTTTTTTAGATTTTAGGAAACAAATTTAATAGAAATACACTTTATAGTGAAAAGGTCATTTCATACTTCACTGCTGATCTTTATGCAGAACGGAAATTTAGATAAGATTCCAAAGGGAATGACTTCTCGCCGATTGGAGACGGCGTTGAAATTTGAATCAACCTTTTCGCTTGAACCGGAGCAGTCGATACAAACTGAAAATGTTTTGAAAGTTGGTGACATTGAAGACAGATTGCTTGATGACACGTTACTAATATTTATAGATAATTTGTTTGTTTCACGACCCCCCTCACCCCCCCCCCCTACAAAAATAAACATCGGCTATTGGGGGATTTACAGATAAAGTAGAAGATAATTTATATATAAATGAAACCGTATCGTCATTGCATCATGGCTGCGTGCTTGTGCTTTCTGTTTCAACTAACTATGTTCGCTCTGCCCGTGTTACATTGATGTTGGTGTTTTGCTGTGCATTGTGGGCATTGTGATATTTCGGTATGATGCTGAGCATGCGCATTACGTTTTTAGACGACTAACACTTTTCAGCAAATATTTCAGACATTTAAATTATTAATTTAGATTTATGCTAGTCTTAACATCCCTTCCTTCCCACCGAGTGCTCGATTTGTATGAATAGGATAATGTCGACAATTATACATGGGTTAAAAAAGTGTTAGAAATCTTACAAAACTCGCTAAGTCCAACATTTGAATAAATAAAGATAACAAAATAAATAGGTTTGATTTCAAGTTTTGAGGTATACCACTGGATAATATGATTGTTAAACAGACGTAATCCATTTTTAGATAAACACTGCATTTATAACCTTGAACTTTATAACAAACATGCAATTTCCTTTTCTCTTTAATTAATCTCCAGAAATGTGTGCGTGTGTGAAAGCGCGCGCGCGTGTATAAATGTGTATTTAGCAATGAATATATACGTGTATATGTGTATTTGTGTGTAAAGTTAAATAATTCTGAAGAAATAAAGTTACAAACAAAATGTTAATAATAAAAACCATGCAATTTATTTATCTTCGGAAACCAAAATGTGTGTATGGACTTATCGAGTTTTGTACTCTTCAGCAACAGTTATAATTTATTTTTTAATTTGTCTAAAGAAAAATAAATAATTAAAAATAAATCTTCTATTGCTTTTACTCAGCGTGTGCTGTTCATTTGAACAAACAATAGCCTAGATGTGTATAATTATCGTAGCTGTATCGACGTTGTAAAACTAGTTAATGTTAGAAACCTTTATCTACCGCATTTGTAGACCTAAAGAACAGCATTTGTGAACAAACAAAAACAACAATAAACAGCCTCTTTTTTGTCAGCTAACGAAAAGAAAAACACTGGTTTCATCATAAACTGCATTTTTCTATAAATATATGTAACTATCAAGGAAACGATAGCTAACACGCAGGTTTTTTTTGTTTTTTTGTTAATGCAGATGTAAAGAAAACAAATATTGGCAGATGCACAAAGAAATTAGATGTTAGATAGTAAAACGTAAACACACACTTACTGACGTTTCGTAACAGTACCCTCGTTCGCCATCTTGCTAAACACGGCTAACATTTGTTTCTGTCGTAGGGGCGGGTTTTTGCGGTACTTTTTTGTTATCTGGTCTATCATCCACGTGTATACTACTTACATTTAAAACAACACGTCTTACGATGTTTCTCTGATGGGGGCGGGTTTTTCTGTTATCTGGTCTATCATCTACGTGTATACTGCTTACATTTAAAACAACACACGTTTTACAATGTTTCTCTGATGGGAGCGGGTTTTTTGTTATCTGGTTTATCATCTACGTGTATACTGCTTACATTTAAAACAACATACGTCTTACAATGTTTCAGTGATAAAATCTTCCAGTTAGAAAACGCAAAGAAGGATGTTAGTTTTAAACTGTCAACCTTGAGAGAGGAATTCTGTGATGAAAGATGTTTGGTGGAGAGTTTTGTTACCGTAGAATCAGAGACGTGTTTTACTAAAACTGAAGACGAAAACTATCTGACGCATATGCTCATTTAAGATTATAAAGTCAATCTCTCAAAATAGTCTAAATAAATACTAGTAAACGAATAATATATACCACTGGCTTCGACGGCGTAGTAGTTAACTGGGTGTCCAGAAAGGGAACTCCCCGATACCGCCCCACGCTCACCCCGCCCTCACCCCCCCCCCCCCACCCACTTCCAGTAAGCGATTGAACTCATGAGTCATGACCAAACAGCTCTCCCGCAAGACTAGTTTATTCGCTTCATATTTAAGTCAGTGAAAATGGTTGGAACCAGTGAAATCACCAATAACGTAAACCTGGGTTAAATAAGACTAAAGTGAGCCTCGGACTCTCAAGCTGATGACACTGGTTCAAAACCCTTTGGAGGCTGGCTCACACTTGACTACATGTCAAAATAACCAAATGTTTGACATCCAATAGCTGATGATTAATAAATCAATTTGTTCTAGTAATGATGATAAACAAAAAAAAAAGTATGGTTGTAAAACATGTAACAAAGAGGACTTAACTATTAAAGGACTAATTTTTATCTCTAGAGAAATTCTTCACACGGATTTGACACTTACATACATATTTCATGTTCTCTGTCCCATTTCTTTCCTACCATGTGTAACTTCTGTAATCCTTAACCGTGTTTAATTTAGCTTAACATAATTATCTCTATGAGTTATCAATCTTGCCACCTACCAGACATTGAAGGGTCAGGAAAAGACGTAACGTGAACTTTATTTGTAGTACTAAAATGCATATGAATAACAGTTGAGTGAAAACCGATTTAATCTGGCGTGTACGGCAAATGGTTACTGTCACGTATCTAGATCTGTGATCTTGTAATATATCATGACTCAAACTCGATAAGATGTATACGTTTCAGTCATTCGCGTACACACTGTACAGTATGATGCACCCAGTTTAACATAAACATTAGCCTCAGAGAAAAGGAATAAAAAATGATATTTTTAAGTGAATATCCATACATGGGGAAATATGTTTATATGTTTTATTTAACACCACGAGAGGATATTGCTTTATTAATCATCGACTATTGGATGTCAAAAAGTTTGTTATTTTGACACGAAGTCAAGTGTGAGCCAACCTCCAACCGGTTTTGATCCACTGTCAACAGCTTAAAAGTCTGACATTCCACCGCTAGACCACCAAGGCTCTGATATAGAGTAATTACTTATAATTGATAACTTTTAGAGGTATTTTAGTATTGTAGTCGCATCCCGTTGGTTATTACTGGTATATGTTCATTTCTGATTATCATAAGAAACCATTTAAATGTCCATATACTCAAACATTGGTATCTCGTTCACATGAGTTCGAGGCCCAGGGCTCCATGTCTAGTAGTCTGAAGTCAGTGTAATTTTAAACAATTGATGTAACATGCAAGTGAAAGGAAAGGATTGGTTGTTTAACGACACTCCAGTATATTATTTATTCAGTGACTATTAGGTGTCTGACATATGTTGTTTTACAATTTAAAGTCTTCAGAGGAAACCTGCTATCGCTACACGGGCTACACTTTCCGATTATAAGCAAGTGATATTTTATATAAATTTTTCAAAACGATCAGTTAAAACCTTTTATAAAACTATTTTCAGGCTCGGTGACAAACTAAAGTGGCGGAAATACGGAGTTTTTTCAAAGTATGAGAGGGTTCCTGCAGGAACACTGTTGCCCTTAGGTCACTTACGTTTCAGTGCCTCCCCACTACACACCCATCCACCCACCCCACTTTCAAATGCATTCCGCAGGACCTGTGGGTTGAAGATAACTATTGTGAATTAGTTGGTAGCCTAGCATATAATATTGCTAGGCACTGGGTTTGAGTAATTTTGTAACATTACACTCATGCATAACTACATCAAATATGGGACCTTTAGTAGTGGTTGTTACCTGATTGTAGGCATGTTTAGTATTATTTTAATATGGGACATACTGTATATATGTATATTCATCAAGAGCCCTCTGAATTTCCGTCAATATTTGGTTACTTCAATAGTAATATTTTCCCGTTTGTTATTTTGACCAGTATACAATACTGAGTTAGGTGTGGTCCTGGTAGTAGAAGTTTTAATTAGTTTACTTCTAGTCTTTTTTTATCTTCTTTTCCACCCGTTTATGAAGTGTTCGCTTGTTTACATCTTACCAATGTCCCTGAATGCTACATTCACTGTTTAAATTATAGCACGCACTGTTGAATAGCATGGCTCATTGATGATCTTCAGGCAAGGAAAATTGAAAAAGAAAAACGTTTGTAGTTTCCAATAGAAAATACGAGTTGTTGACGTTATGATGTTCTGCTACGAATTCGTTTTGTTAAACACAATATGAGAATTGGGAAAGTGAATTTAAAAGGCCGCATGTTTAAGAATAGAAACTAATCCCTAGCTTACTAGAATGTTAATATTTGATAGGAAACTCGTGTCTGGTGCACGTCTTTGTAAACACAGGAGAATTAAACACTACGTTCTGACAGAAACACAGCAAAACGTATTCAGCCGAGCAGAAACGTCTTTATAATTAAACATAATGTCCATGGGTTATTTATATGTCTGACAATTACTGGACAAAAATTGGAAACTGATTAATCAAAACACGCCTTTCAAATCATGATGGCCGCATGTCACCGCGTATGATTCATATAGTTTCCTATTTAACACAAATACATATACCAAGACAGGTGAGTACAATTGGAAGTGTGTGAGGTCATGGGCTAGGGCATGCTTAGCAGAAACTCGTTAATTAATGAACTCATATCTGGTGGGAACTTGGGCGAGTTAAAATGATTATCATTCCCCAAGGTCTCTAATGCGTGGGAGAATTTTAATGTTCTTTTTTTATAAAGTGTATTTTATATTTTTATAGCTTTTTATATTTGGTAAAAATACTAGAGTTTTATAACTTATGTTTAGAAAAAACAGTCTTATCTTTGAGATTTTATGGATGATTTGAGAAATAAATGTGTTTTTAAGTATGTAATTCCTGTAAGGATTTAATAAGAATAAAATAATTTTTAATTATCAATTATGTTTAAAATTTAAATGACATACCCTCAACAAAATCATCCAAAAATATATGCGTTATGTTTCCATCATGTAACCTCATATTTTTAACAGGTTCATGCATGTAAACTTACTTTATACCTCCCCTACCCCATAATTATAATTATGATGGTTCATATCATTGAACAGCACATACAAGTCATGTCTTCATTTTACCTTTACATATTTTGGACATAGAGTTGATTAATGGGTAGCACTAGGACACGTGTTCTCCCTTCTCCGTCTGTCGTCTTGTTCCTGTGGTCTTGCAATATAAACTACTGTTTGGCATTCAACGTGTTCTCCGGTAATGGCTCCTTTTTGATGTTATCTTGTGATGTCTTTTTTGTTCATTATACTAACATATATAGACCTGGAATATGTCTTTCAACATGGTAGTTTGGGGATTTGGGATAAATAAAGACTGCATTAATTATCTTTTAATTTACATGTTTTAATTGTTGTGGATCTTTGTTGCAGAATAAAGCCGCATCTCCGGAAGCTCAGAAGCAGTCCTAGAGTGGTTTGAAGATAGCAGTCACGTCTAACTGTTCCGACACAATACATACGTTGTGTTACAGTGGTCTGAAGATAGCAATCACGTCTAACTGTTCTGACACAATACATATGTTGTGCTATAGTGGTCTGAAGATAGCAATCACGTCTAACTGTTCTGACACAATACATATGTAGTGCTAGAGTGGTCTGAAGATAGCAATCACGTCTGTTCCGATATAATACATATGTAGTGCTAGAGTAGTCAGAAGGTAGCAGTCACATGCTAGAGTGGTCTCAAAATAGCATTCACATCTGACTATTCCGACACAATACATATGTAGTCCTAGAGTGGTCTGAAGATAGCATTCACGTCCGACTATTCCGACACAATACATATGTAGTCCTAGAGTGGTCGGAACATAGCATTTACGTCTGACTGTTCTGACACAATGCATATGTATTTCTAGAGTGGTCTGAAGATAGCATTCACGTCTGACTGTTCCGACACAATACATATGTTGTGCTACAGTGGTCTGAAGATAGCAATCACGTCTAACTGTTCTGACAAAATACATATGTTGTGCTAGAGTGGTCTGAAGATAGCAATCACGTCTAACTGTTCCAGCACAATACATATGTAGTGCTAGAGTGGTCTGAAGATAGTAATCACGTCTAACTGTTCCGATACAATGCATATGTATTTCTAGAGTGGTCTGAATATAGCAATCACGTATAACTGTTCAGACACAATACATATGTAGTCCTAGAGTGGTCTGAATATAGCAATCACGTCTAACTGTTCAGACACAATACATATGTAGTGCTAAAGTGGTCTGAAGATAGCATTCACGTCTGACTGTTCAAACACAATGCATATGTATTTCTAGAGTGGTCTGAATATAGCAATCACGTCTAACTGTTCTGACACAATACATATGTAGTCCTAGAGTGGTCTGAAGATAGTAATCACGTCTAACTGTTCCGATACAATTCATATGTATTTCTAGAGTGGTCTGAAGATAGTAATCACGTCTAACTGTTCCGATACAATTCATATGTATTTCTAGAGTGGTCTGAATATAGCAATCACGTCTAACTGTTCCGATACAATGCATATGTATTTCTAGTGTGGTCTGAATATAGCAATCAGGTCCAACTGTTCCGATACAATACATATGAAGACATAGTGGTCTAAAGATAGCAATCACGTCTTATTGTTCCTATACCATACATATCAAGTCTTAGAGTGGTCTGAAGACAGTAATCACTTCTAACATATATATTTGAGAATAATGATCACAGTGACAAAAAGAACTCAAAATTATAGCTTCAGATTTTCTGTATGTCTTCCGTATATCAATTAAAGAAATAAACTATTTTCTAAATAGCAGGTTGGGGTGGTAATAGAACATTGTTTTCACAAAACTTGTGGAGTTCATGTGAGGTGAGTATGAGAAAAACTATACTTTTCATACATAAGACACTTGATTGATTATCCAAATTTAATGGAGTTTTGTCAAAACAATTCAATTGTCGTGGTTTGCAGTATGCTGTTAGTATAATATCTATGCAACTTTTGTTAATAATTTGTTAACCTATTAATTATACATTTTTTATTTGATGGTCGGGTGATGGTGCTTCTGAATCTATTTTCAAGAGCTAAAAAGAAGACGTAATGATTTTGTTTACTTCTGTTTAAATGAGATATTATTAAAATTAATATACACGATGTACTTAATCAGATAGCTAAGCATATTCTAAATTGCTTTTTTCACAATCTTTCTGAAGTGTAAGTTATCCATCTCCGTTCATTTATCAGACTATTGTACTTGTTTCCAGATAGCTTTTAATTAAAAACAAAACTAAACAGTTGTCTCATTAGTACTATTGTGCGCTAATATAGCATCATTTTAAGGGTTTATCTACAATGAATGTAAAAATGTGCGGGATTTTTTAACCAGACAGAGAGACTGATAGACACACATGTACGAGAGAGAGAGAAGCAGGGAGAGAGAAGGAAAGAGAGGATGGGGAGAGTGGGATCGTGATGGATAAGAGGGAGTGAGAGATAAAAAAAAGACATAGGGGAGTGAGAGAAGGGGGATACAATCAGTACTGCACACGACACGCGTTTCAATATCAAATAACATTTTCACATACAAATCGTTTAATATAATTCGCTCGCTTTCGGATTTTCTGTCAGTCAGTCAATCTGTCTGAAATAAGTGTTGTTAAATTAGATATGGATATCGAAATCATCAAAGCAGTATAATATGTTAATTCTGTTCAGATGAAGCGACAAATTCAACTTTACGCTCATCATACTGGAAACCTGGTGGGAATACGTCTTACATGGACGTCAACACAAAATGGTCTCAGTTCACAGCAATCAGTCTGAACTTTAATTAAATTCAGTCTCATTTCGACTGATTAACTTTCATTCTAAACTGAAGATTACTGCTTCTATAGAGGTGTTTATCATTGCTAATATCAAATATTTAGTAGAACTGTGGGTCCGTAACTGAAAATAACTAATTATATAAGACAATAAAATAGTCTGTACGTATATATTGTACAGTTGTATTATACGTTGTGTATGTATACATAATACAATCATTATATTTGAAACCGGATATAGTTTGTCACAGGATGTGAAATGTTTCCCGTTATTCATTTTTCAATGTTTATTTGTGTTTGTTTGTTATTTTTATCAATCAAGGTAATAAAAGCAATCACAATGATGTATTGTTGCAGTACGTTATTTTTAATTCATGTGGTTGTGAGATATCTTGTAATATATGTATATGTATTTATTGTAAATTAGAAGAACTATATAAAATTTACGAAGTGCCTTGACATTTGTTTTACGTTATTCCTTCACACATTTTCTCGGAAGTAAGTATTTATGGTACTTTAAGTGAGCCACAGTGGTCCAGTGGTAGGACATTAGACTCTCAAGAGTGGGCTGTAGCCTATCTAGAGGGGGCCACAGAAGCCCTGGCCTCCCTACATTTTGTAATGTTTTCAACATTACTATTATTATTTTTAATTTTTATTTTTTAACATTAAAGAATCCAAAGATTCTTTAGGGGGCCCCCTAAATGAATTTTCTGGGTCAGCCACCGCTGATTCATGCTATTATCAAAATTACCAAATGTCTGACATTTAATAGCCGTTGATTAATAAATCAATGTGCTCTAATGGTGTCGTTAAACAAACATCATGGTTCATTATATAATACTGTTTAACGACATCCCAGCACATTGTTTAATCGGTGGCTATTAGGTGTCAAACGTTACTATGGTATCTGTGGCATCTGGTCTACAGAAGAAACCATTCCAAGGCAAAACAGAGCATACTATAATCTTTGATATACCAATTCTTGACTAAAAATTGGAATTGGAAATAGTCCAATGATTCCATTGGAACGAACCAAACAGATGACCATTACAACTCACTACACGTCACATCGGTCCTGCTAGTATTCAAGAGTCAGTTTCAGAATGCCAAGTAGTATTTCAGTGAAAATAAACTTTGGTAAACTGACGGATTTCATGATTTCCAAAATGGTATCTCTAATGTTTAAGAAACTGATTTCAATCATTAAAGTTTGATCACCTTGTTGAACAGAATCAGTCAATGTACAAAGTTTAGCCTAAATACTGACAAAATACATAAATATAAATAAAGTGTTGTGTGGATTATTTTTTCTTGTTATATTTTATCAAGGAAAGAATGATAACTGTAACCATTGTCTACGAAATAAACATATAGCTACCAAATGCGCTCCTCTTTCGACTAGAAGTATTTTTGTTTTAATTCTTCCAAGAATCAAATAACACTGCTTTTAATATACACCCGCACGAAGGCCTGTATGGAATGGTATATAATCTATAAACAGGTTTCTTTTTCAAATTCAAAAGATTCGTCAATAATACATTTTAATTGTAAATATAGAATTTTGCACTTTTCAACTTTTTTTTTTTTTTAAACCTTCACTGCGCCATGAAGAAACTATTATGTCAAATTGAGGAAAGGGTATTTTTATATGTTTAAAAGAGTATAACAGTGAGTAGATCAAATAGTTTAAACAGTGATCTGTAAATATGGTGATCACAAGTTTGAGTTCCAACAACGGAAACATTTATTACACCAACATGTGTAATTATGTGTATATAATATCAATGTGAAAAAACTTTAAAAAAAAAAAATATATATTTTTTTAAATTAAAACTTTTGTATGATCTTTAGTACATCGAATGTTATTAAAATTGTATTCATATTATATATTACATATTTTGCATAAAACAATTTTTTTTAAATATACTTAACAGCCAAAGAAATACAAATGATTGTTCAGATCCAGTGTAATCAAATTAAACGAAAATTCATTAATGATAAAACTCATGCTGAACCTCGCTTCACACTACTTTGCACGTGCATCCAGTAAGCAAAACAGCCAAAGTCAATATATGCTTAACTTTCATTCAATCAAACATTGCAAATTAAAATTTGCGTTTCTTTTCTGTTCTGTATATTACTAATGATGCTTCTGTTATCAAAAGTACCAGACTACAAACTAGCTAAGCACTAGTTGGGGCGTAGCCAGAGAGGGAAAAACGCCGAGGTAAACCCAGACGATGGGAGCTTAAACCACGTAGATAATAAATATCAGTATCACGGGGATAAAAATAAAACAAATTTGCTGAAATTCCAGACGAGGCAAATGCCTCGTCTGCCTAATGGTGCTACACTCGAGAGTGGTATAATGAAAATAGATCCTGTGACATATGGCGTGTTAGACAAGATGAAACACTTGAAATGATTCCATCCCCCTACCGCAGTTCATACCTACGAGATGAATAAAATACCTGTACTCCTTTGACAATCTTATGACGAAACGTCATCACACGACCAAGATCGTCTGCGTGAAATTGGCCTGTCTGTCTGAGTGGCGTCTGCTAATGAACTGTGGCAGGTCATTCTTCAGACAGTGCTGTAGACAGAGCAATCATACAACACTCGGGCGTTTACGATCGTTTTATTTTCACAAAACATGCCCAAAAATGCATTGTTGGCATATCCTGGCATATAGAGCATTGCAGGCGTTGATGTGTCGCTATAAACAAAAATATGATGCCTGTGATAATGAACTGGTTGGTGCAAGAAGTGACAAGGGTTAACCAAAACATGCAGGATAGTTGTACAATGGTGCAATACGCTAACCTGTTTAACAGATGGCGATTGCAAAACATAGACGTAAAAATGTCTGAAGAATTTTCCAGAAATTACGTGGTTTTCTGTGGTTTTACAGTAATCATGTTGTTTCGAATAATTATCTTCCGAACCGACACACAGTGAAAAAGGATATAAGAGAGAGACGGGGAAAACAGAGCAAGCGGAATGGACATGGACATATTTGTTTGT
>JAULBS010005941.1:0-11356 GCA_032355785.1 Symmetromphalus regularis | reverse complement strand
GTCCACTGAGAAGGATCGATCCGACGACCGACCGGTTCACAGGCAGACACGCTACCGTTTGAGCTACATCCCGCTCCAAATTTAAAACAAGTCTTTAACTTACGTGGTTTTGGTCGTTAGTCCACTGTTTTGCTTTATCACACGTATAGTCGATTATAGGTCTTAGAAACCCATCAGTTGTGATTAAATCAAGGGGCAGAAGATCAAGTCGTGTAATGTCTACCCCTTTCCGTTGTTTGTTGATGCCTGGGGGTGGGTTGTTGCAGTATCGCGCACTGCATGTTGCCACCACAATACACACGAATAGGCCTACATCGAAGGCGTACATCGCTGACAGAAATGACAAACGTTAACGAAAGCCATTCTTAAATATAAAACTTAATCCGGATATTTAAATTGTTAGATTCTGGGTAAAAGAGCCTGGTTGTAATTATTACGTAATTAACCCTTCCTAAGTGAGCTCGCATGAGCTAAATGCATGTTATTGATGTATCGGAACAGATTATTTACACTCGCATATCCTGTTTCTCAGCTCCCTTCAGTACATATGATTTATGCGTTATGTGTCAAACGCGCTCTAGCAGACTCCGATTAAACAGTCACCTAGCTTAAAGGGCCACCTTTCCGTTATGAGTCACAAAACATCTCATGTACTTTAATCAAGGACTTCACCATTTTAAAAATTCCACAATCCACGATATCTGTCATTATCAGATTCCATTAACCGGATATTAATTTTACATCCATTGTTGTCAGTTAATTATTTGGTAGTCCGATGATTAAAAGATACTGTATATAATGTTAATGCTATTGGAAATCAATTGGTATGCAGTCGAGCTAGCTGGTTGCATGTGCACGCCATTATGACATCATGCATGTTTTGAGATTCGTTTCAAATTCGGTCAAAACAGATGGCGTTTCAGGGAACAGAATGTATATATTAAATTCATTGGCTGGAAGGGCGTACTGCCCTATTGATATAAATCCATTTCAAAGTACATATTGAAATTTTTGTTTATCTGTCACAACTATTTACACGTTCGCTGGTTAGGGCTGTTCCAGTTAAATCTATATGGGGGTGGGGTGGAGAACGCCTTTAATTTTTTAGGGTACCACCTCTATAAAAATAATAAATTTTCACCCCCACCTATTTTTATAAAATATGCTCATGACCCCCTACCAAGGTTAATATACATATGAATTTGATACCAAAATGTCACCCCACAGCATAATTAATTTATAATTTCTTTCACCAAACCACTACCCACCCCCTTCCCGAATGTAATTTTAACTAGAAACGCCTTTAGTCCCATTTCTCTCAACAGTTTATAAATGGAAACATCCTGTTCAAACCATTTTTTTGTGAAATCTTAAATATTTATATTCTGTTCAAGTTTGTGCATACGCAGTTTACTACCATTTCGTTGAACATCCTGTTTATGTAGTGGTGAATTAATTAAGTGGGAATTGCCTATGGACTCAGTTGGTAGAACATTTATATCTCAAACTGAGTCATGGTTTTCAATGGAGATTGAGATTTTTCTGTTATACTACATTTGGAGCTGACGAGGACTGGATATGGAGGACCGGATATGGAGGACTGGATGTGGAGGACTGGATATGAGGACTGGATATGGAGGACCGGATATGGAGGACTGGATGTGTTCTTAACAGAAGAACACCAATAAAAGCCAGTCAGAACCTGCAACAGCTCAACTGCCCATGACCCACAGCTCCGGGATGTAGGTTCACTTGAGGGGGGCGGGGCGGGGGGTAATAGTGTTAGAATAAAGTGCTAATAGGATAAGGTGTTCCCACTGACAGTAGCTAGTGGGAATTTCCCTATTATCCCAGTTAGTAGAGCAATGGACTCTCAAACTGAGAGTCGTGGTTCGAATCCTCTCACTGGAGGTTAGGATTTTTCTGTTTCATTTATGACCTCTAGAATTTTAATCTAATAATGAGGTTCCTGCTTTAGACAGTTATAATCAGGAAACTAGTATTTTTCACTTGCAATCATATTCCATACGGAACAATTTATATCCGGTACATATTTGTATTTATATTTGCACATATAAAATTATTGTGTTTCTTTACCCCATTTCTCAAAAAACTTAACTGTTTATGAGCACAAATTCGGTTGAACAGTCTAAACATCTGCATCAGTTTAATATCAATTTTCCGTTCCAACCAGGGATCCACAACTGGTTCATCAAAGGCCGTGGTATGTGTTGTCCTGTCTATGCGACGGTGCATATAAAAGAATCCTTGCTGCTTATTGGAAAGAGTTGCCTATGTGGCGGTAGCGGGTTTCCTCTAAAACATATGTCAGAATGACCATATGATTGACATTCAATAGCCGATGATAAGATAAAAATCAGTGTGCTCTAGAGGCGTCGTTAAATAAAACAAACTTTTACTAATTTATCTGAAATTTCAACTCTGGCTATGCACCTTTAATAAATGGTAAAATAATGACGCGTACGTGAATGATTATATAGTTCAAACATATCATCATCAAGAAACAAACTTTTTGAAAATGGAATTTGTTTTCACAAACTGCGTTCTTCGACAATTTTATGACATAAGCAGTTTAATACATGTCCGTATCCGCTAACATTCTTTTAAAATAAAACTGTTATGAACCGAGGAAATCACTTCTACAAGGCAATAAACGTCAATTTGATTAATGAATCTTTTTCAAAAGTCTGTCAGAACTATTTTGGTAAAACAGAAGTTTATTATTTTATTTTAAAAGTACAGTCGAACAGGCGCGGATGCAGGATTTCTGAAAACTGGAATCCAACTGGATTTCTGATAAGGTGGGCGGGGAGAGGGGTCCAAAAGTGATTAGTGAATAGAAAAACGGAGAAAAAATAGTTAATTTTCATGTCCTTCCACTTGGTAAAAGGTTTTTTTTTTTTAATTAAATCATGAAAAGGGTGTGTCCTGAACCCCACCCACCCCACCCCCCATGGATCCGCTACTGTATAAAGACAACAACTATCTGTCTGTGTGGATAACAGCAGAGGCCCTTTCTTAACTGAAACGCATGCAGTCTCTGAATTTCAACCTGTATATAAAATCAACCTAACATAGCAACACATGTTGGTGGTTTTAAGGTGGTTGTTATAAACAGGTGTGACTATAATCATACGTTTATAAGAATGAAAAGAAATAAAAGAAAAGAGAAAAAGAAAATTGGATTTCTCTATTATTTCCGGAATCCATTGGTATATATCATATGGATTTTCATCATATATTTTTAGCCACCTCCTGGATTTCCAAGTCATTTCTTTAATTCATTAGTATCGTATATTTTTCTTGTTTTTAGTTAACATATAACACTTGGCAATAAATATCAAATGTTTCTAATGATTAAGGGTATATCTGATTTAGCTAAACCTTATTTAAAACATACATTTTCTTATACTGGTTGAATAAATGTTTGATAGATTTAATACAGAAACTGATCGAGGGGTCGGGAGGGGGCGTGTTAAGTTTCCTTCGACAACCAATTTTTATTATTTTTCATCAGATTTTGGTTAGAATGGCAAACATTAACGTGTAAAAAATAAATTTAAAAAAAAGACTCACCGGCCCCTACGAGACTGCATTATAATTTGGTTGCTTGTAACTTTGAAAATTCTTAAATATCTTTAAATATTTTGACTTTTTGTAATAATAACGCAGGCCCGTAGGACGGATTTTCAAAATGAGGGGGCTAATTTTCAAAATGAGGGGGCTAATTTTCAAAATGGGGTGTGTGTATTTAAAAGGTATTGTGCGAAACCACGAATCTTTACCCGAAATAAGCACCAGGCGCGGATGCAGGATTTCTGAAAGTGGGGTCTAAATGTGGATTATTGAAAAGTGATGAGTGATGTCCAAAAGTGATGAGTGAATAGAAATGGGGAAAAAATTGTTAATTTTCACGTCCTACCACTCGGAAAACGGATGTTTTTTTTTAATTCATGAAAAGGGGTGGAGGGTCCCCCTGGATCCGCTACTGAACACTGGCGAAAAATGGGACTGAGTTCCTCTACATATCCCCCCCACCCCCACCCCCCCACCCCGGCTCCTACTGATATGTAGGCTTCTATTACATGTTTTGAGAGAGAGGGAGAGAGAGACATTGGTGTAGCTTAGGTGTTTTTTTTAGTGAGGCAATGCTGGTTATTTCACGTATTTTAATAAACTTTTATGATATTAATCACATTAAAATTTGTTCTGCAAAAAAAATCTAGTGAGGTAGTTTTCTCATTGCCTCAATGGAAGCTACGCCACTGAGAGAGAGAGAGAGAGAGAGAGAGAGAGAGAGAGAGAGAGAGAGAGTACAGGAACATACTGCTTATTGATTATTGGCCTAGCACCACTGCATCGAACGACGAATACGTCGCAAACTGAACATACTGCAAATCAATAACCAATAATCAATAAGCAGTATGTTACTGAACTGATATAGAGAGAGAGAGAGAGAGAGAGAGAGAGAGAGAGAGAGAGAGAGAGAGAGAGAGAGAGAATTCACTTATCGCAACATTGCAACATAAATGTTCTTCTTTGATTTATTATGTTAACATTGTTTCAGTTTTTCTCAAATTGATATCATTTGGACTTCACAAACAAGTATTGTGCGAAAACTTCAATTTTAGCGCCAGTAACTGTTAATCGGAACATAAACAACACCACGTGTGATTCACGTGATTGGAGTCACATGTCAGGAAGGAAAAGTTGTTGATCGGTTTGTTGTTGGAAGATGAAACTTAAGACAAAATGCATTTTAAGATAAGAAAGGCTGATGTTTATGAAACGCTGACGTTTATCACTTACAGCACTAAATCAACAACACAAAAACAAAGTTATCGTTTTGTATATTTAGCATATAGCATTGCTATATTCGCTTTAATTGTTCTGTGCCTTGTTTCCGTTTATATCTGGGTTTCTTTATATCCATGTCAACCGACACATTCCAAGAAATCAAACAATTTCTCCCTCTCTGCTGTAACGTGTAAAATGTCACCTCCACAGTGCAATGTGGGGCCAGAAGCTAACAGATTTGACTGTTGGCCAGAGTTTGTAGGCGCTACCCAGGAGTTGTGTAACGCCCGGGGGTGTTGCTGGTCCCCGACCCCCTCCCAGTCGGTACCATACTGCTACTACCCGTCAAACTATATTGGATATAAGGCGACGAATATACACAAAACTGCAAGTGGCTTGACAGCTGATGTGATCCGGTTGACCAAGTCTGCCTACCCTGATGATGTGATGTTGTTGAAACTGTTGGTTACCTATGAAACAAATGAAAGGATACATATTAAGGTTCATTTTAGTAATTAATTACGATTTAGTGATTTAACAAGAAAATATTAAATTTGTCATGATTTTATTCAAACTAACACATGATAACAATGATAATGATGATGATAAAGTCTGATTTGTTTATAAAGGCTTGTAGGAACAACTTTGGTAGTGGGGTGGAGATTGACAGATTGGGTACAAACTATATATCCGATTTTGGTAACAATGGAAAACATTAAAGTGTAAAAAAAAAAAAAATGATCTCAAGTCAGGGGGAAGGGGGAGGGAATGTGATCCCACACCCCACCTCCATGTTAATGTTTTCTTACAGGCATGTTATGTCATAATTCATAAAAAATGAACTTTTTAATATACAGGTAAAAAAGAAATTATTTTTAAAGAAGAAGAAATATTTCCAGTTGTATAATTAAATGCATAGCTTGTTGGAAGGCTAGTTAAATTGTGAAATATCTATTTTGTTCTAATTTGCATTATACTGTATTTACAGCTTTATGATCCACATTCTGCCAGATACGAAGTTCCTATTCACTTACACAAGGATGAGACGTCTGCTGGTACTGATGTAGACTACAGTGTGACTATCACAGAAAGTCCATTCGCAATCTCAGTAGTGCGCAGATCCAATGGTGAACTGCTGTAAGTAGAGAAACAGTCCTGCAGCAGAGATCACAAAAAGTGAGGTATACTGGGGCTTCAATTATAACATTTGTCACAATAGTTGAAATTAATGTTGATGTGGAGTTCATGAAGATATAAGAAAATGGCTACCATCTTGTTTGCACCAACTTTAGAAAATGTCATGTTATACAGTGAACTGCAAAAGAAACGCACCATGGATGTGATGCAATTATATGTTTAATTTCAAGGTAATGTCGATGACATTGTGCACATCTTAGAGAGTCAGTTTTTGGCACACGGCATCAGGATAGAGTGCTGAATGCTGTGTAATGGTTGTGAAGGGGGGGGGAGTGCAAGTGTGAAGAGGGCGTTCCAAGTCAGTATCTTGTGTGGCCACCCTGTGCATTGATAACAGACATGCATCTTCGGTACATGGAATGCATCAGGCGGTTGATGAAAGCCATTGGCACTTGGGTCCATACCCTGAGAAAAGCCACATGCAGTTGAGCAGCAGTTGTTGGCCTTGGGTGCACCTGGTTGAGTCTTCGTTGGACCTCATTCTACAAGTGTTCTATTGGGGTCTCAGGACTTAGTCGATATACAGCTGAGCTGTGACACCATTATCTCTGCCTGGACCAATATTCTGAAAGACAAGAGGCCCCACCCGTTGGTTAAAACCAATTGCTCCCCAAACCACGATGCTTTCACCTCACCATGGTTTCCTTTCTGAGTAGCATTCGCCCCTCCTTCGCTAGACCCTTGCTCTGCCATCCATTGTTGAAATGCAGTATCGACTTTCATCAGAGAAGAGAACTCTCCTCCATTGCTAATGGCGCCAATGTTGATGCTGTATGGCCCATTGAAGTCGTGCCTGACAATCACGGACAGTGATGATGGGGACCTGAGCAGGACGGCGACAAGAGAGGTTGTTGGTGGTCAGGCGACGTCGGACTGTGTCTGCACTGATGGATCGCCGCTGGGTCCCGATGGGCTGACGAGTTGTTTCAGCGGCTGGTAGGAATCGGTCATGGAGGTGTTGCCGATGAATGTGCCAGTCTTTATGAGGGGTGATAACCCTGGGGCGACCTCTACGTGGACGGTCTGCTGTGCTGTTGTGGCAATGTTTTAGTCGTTGTATCATAGAGACATGGACATTAAACGCATTCGCCACAACCTGTGAACTCTGGCCAGCCTGTAGGCAACCAATCGCCTGTTCCGTCTGATTAGTTGATAAATACGGCATGCCTAATGCGGCATACCTAATGCATCAAAATTAAATGCCAGACTGAAAGTTAAGGTTGCCTTTTATGCAGATAGTCAGCAGGGATCACACATGCTTATTACTCTCAACGAGCTGTGTTTCGATGATTTATTCCAGGCAAACATCAATCGAAAATTCACATCTGTGTCTTAGAAATGAACCTTCATGACCTTTTTTATTTTAATTTTAAATACAGGAAAAATCCTGAATGTTATTGTGGGTTTTCTTTACATTGGTAAATAATGTGTTTCTTTTGCAGTTCATTATATTTTCATGAAACCCACACTCCAGAAATCAATTTCATTTATAGTGACAAATGTTATAATTTGGGCCTTGGTTGCTAAAAAAATAAAGTCTCATTTTTATCCTCTCATTCAGGATTAAAAGATGATTGATTATTTTTGTTGTTGTTATAATCATCTACGCCCTTGGAAAGGATTTTTTTTTAATACAAGTATGGTGGTAAGATCTAATTCCCTTGAAAAATTACACTTTTGTATTAAAAAAGTTATTTATGACTAAGAATTTATATTAATCGAATTTATATTAATCGATGTACTGTTGCACACATACAAAAAAAATATATTTTGGAAAAAATATCAGTTTAAGTTATTAATTCACTAGTATTCATTTTGTATGTAATTGATAAAACTGTGACACTAGAGTAATATGTAACTATATGATGTTTTGTTCTATTAGGTTTGATTCTAAGGGAATGGCTCCACTGATATTTGCTGACCAGTACATTCAGCTGGGTATAAAGTTGTCCACGCCATACATCTACGGGCTGGGAGAACACCGTGGTAGTCTGCTTCTTGATACACAGTGGTCTAAGATTGTTTTCTGGGCTCGGGATCAACCCCCAACCGTGAGTTCAACTTTGTAATCTTGTATTGATTATCTTCAAGTGTTAATAATATGCTTGCAGGGTGTATTCAGGGGAGTGATACTTTTTCTCTTGTTTTTATGTTATAAATTATTGTTGGATATGCTGTGTCCATTCTTTTTCCATCTCCCAAGCTTTAGATTCTCTGTATCTGCCCCTGACTTGTTAAATTTTTTATTTCCCTTATAAAAAGAAGAAGAAAAAAACTGATTTTGTTGAAAACATTTATGTGGCTGCTTCATATACATTGGTATCTTATTTCATACAGTGGTGAATCCAGGGCTGATCTGGGAGGGTGGGGGGTGCAGTCCCTCTCAAGAACTTTAGGTGCCCTCAAAGTAATATAAAACTTTATAGAGCTGTATTTACTGCTTTAAATATTTAAACAGAAGGAGGCTAGCAAATACATTTTTATGAACACTTGGAAATGTTTAGACCATATACGTTAAGTTTTTGCTCACTTTGTAGATTTGAATATTTTGGTAATATTAATTTTTATGACAATACTCTAGGATGCAGGATTACCAGAATGGTAGTCTAACCATAATAATAAAAACATTTTCCAGTCCATCAATATTCTATTTTTTCAGTTATGTTTTAGGCTTTAATCTGTTTCTGCACTATGCATGTTTAGATTAATTCTTATGTTGTAGTTTGGAGAAAATCTCTATGGATCCCATCCATTCTACGTAAACCTGGAGAAGTCATCAGCAGGCAGACCAGTACAGGCTCATGGTGTCTTTCTGCTCAACAGCAATGCTATGGGTAAGCTAATGACAGGTTTTAATTAAATTCCTTATATATGCTCATTGGCTAGTAGCTGTTTTATAGAAAATGGAAGGTACCACTTTACTTTACATAAAAAAAAAGATTTCTCCTAAGTTTGTTTCTTATTTAAAATCAGTTTAATTTTGATATCTATATTGAATTGTGTTTTTTAATATTCTTTTTGTCCATTGGTATAGACTTTTGCTAATAACTATTGATAGAATTAATAGATTTAATTAGAGTATCTTGTCTGTTAAAGCTTCTGATTGTTGGAGATCCTAGAATTTATTCATTTTTAGTTACACCCTTTCATATATTACACATTTATTTTCATTTTTAAAACATCTAAAATATGTTTTAGTAAAATGAATATATATATTATGGATAGCAACTAACACTCACTCTAGGTGAATAGAAGTTGCAATATACAGTATGTTACAGCAAAGACATTTTTGTGGTGACATTATCCTAAATATTTTTGGAATAATGACCTTGACATGTTATAAGAATAGCTGAAATAATGCTTGTTATAATTATGCTGTGTAACTAGTATTAAATTCCTGTATTTACTAATAACAGAGGTGGATCTACAACCATCGGCAGACAAGGGGCGGGCTGGACTTACCTACAGAACTATCAGGGGTGTACTTGACTTCTACGTGTTTGCTGGACCAAGCATGGACGCTGTTGTCCAGCAGTATACGAGTTTGATAGGCAAACCTTTCCTACCTCCATTGTGGTCACTTGGATTCCATCTGTGTAAATACGGCTATAACAGTGCTACAGAGGTCAAAAAGGTCATTGCAAGGAACAGAGCTGCAAACATGCCATATGTAAGTTGATTTAATAATTCTGAATTAGGTTAGAGGAAAATATTAAATTATATTTTAATAACAAAACATTCACCTAGTCCTTTCTGTGGAAAGGTATGTATTTAAAAAAATGTTTTGCTGTTATGGAGAAAGACTGTGTAACAGAGCTCCATGTTTCACAATGTTAAACGATGTATTGGGGATGTTATTCAATGTTTCTATATATTTAACTTAAAATCTGCAGGTATAAGTCAGGCCTATGAAAATAGTTTAGATGATCATTCCGTACATCCATCATTTACATAAGTCTAGTTTGACAAACCATTTTTTGTTGTTGCATTATATTATCATGGTTTAAATATTATAGTCTGTAATAGATTACACAAATTTTAAATTATGAGAAGCCTAGTCTGCTATCAAAGTCATATACTTTTTGTGAAGTAAATATTACTGATGTGTGTTTATATTGTTATGACATAGCTGGAGAAATATAAATTTAATACAGAATATAGTTTCAAAAAGGGGGTTACACACCCTCTGGATCTGCCTTTGGTGTCAGCTGTGGAGAATCTTACATATTAAGTGAAATGTATTGTGATACATATTAAGTGAAATGTATTGTGATACATATTAAGTGACATGTATTGTGATACATATTAAGTGAAATTTATTGTGATACATATTAAGTGAAATGTAATTGTGATACATATTAAATGAAATGTATTGTTATACATATTAAGTGAAATGTATTGTGATACATATTAAGTGAAATGTATTGTGATACATATTAAGTGAAATGTATTGTGATACGTATTAAGTGAAATTTATTGTGATACATATTAAGTGAAATGTAATTGTGATACATTTTAAATGAAATGTATTGTGATACATATTAAGTGAAATGTTTTGTGATATATATTAAGTGAAATGTATTGTGATACATATTAAGTGAAATGTATTGTGATTTTTTAGGATGTTCAATGGAATGATATAGATTATATGAGGGAACATCTCGACTGGACGTACGACACAAAAGTGTTTGCCGAGTTACCAGATATCGTCAGTGATCTACACAAGCATGGGCAGAAATATGTTATCATCATCGTGAGTTGAGCATTTTTCTCATTCTGCTTGTAGTTGTGTTGAAGTCTTCAGGTTATCAAATCATCTATCAATCTCTACTGAATTTCTAATATTAATACACTGTCACTGGTGTAGGAAGTGGAGAAAGACTGTGTAACAGAGGTCCATGTTTCACAATGTTAAACAATGTATTGGGAATGTTATTCAATGTTTCTATATATTTAACTTAAAATCTGCATGTATAAGTCAGGCCTATGAAAATAGTTTAGATGATCATTTCGTACATCCATCATTTACTTAAGTCTAGTTTGACAAACCATTTTTTGTTGTTGCATTATATTATCATGGTTTATATATTATAGTCTGCAATAGATTACACAAATTTTAAATTATGAAAAGCCTAGTCTGCTATCAAAGTCATATACTTTTTGTGAAGTAAATATTACTGATGTGTGTTTATACTGTTATGACATAGCTGGAGAAATATAAATTTAATACAGAATATAGATCCCCCTTTTTTCATAGGTTTTGTTTTTTACCATCTAACAGGGTATTTAAGGAGTCCCTGTTTGTTCTATCATACCTAACCCATGGAGACACACATGTACC
>JAULBS010005930.1:0-11356 GCA_032355785.1 Symmetromphalus regularis | reverse complement strand
CTATTCTGTCTGTGGGATAGTGCATATAAAAGATCCCTTGCTGTTTATAGAAAAGCAGCGGGTTTCGTGTCTCCTACAAACACTAACCTCTGTCCTGGACAGACAGCACAGAAAGCTGAGCTGTGTGCCCAGGACAGCGTGCTTGAACCTTAATTGGATATAAGCACGAAAATAAATACAACCAGCTAACCAACCAACACTATTTACGTAATGATGATAAGCGTGAAAGTATTTCTTTTCATCAAAATGCACACACTTGTGCTGACTGGTTCACGGGTGGTCTTGTGTGTTGAAGCGGTACATTATATTGTACACGGTCAGGATTAAACGCCAGATAGCAGCGTGATCGTGAGAAAATTAAGCCACGTGACTTCCGGTACAGTAATCTCCAAGTGATACTGGTCAATTGTCGTTTCTGAAAATCACTCGACCATGAATGTTTGTCTTCAAGCATCGTAAACAAAAGAACATGAATGTATTATCAGAAGTGATGGATGTTGAAGACTTATAGAAAAAAAGCAAATTGTTTTATTTTTATTTTAAACCAATTTAATAACAAGAGAACTTCCGCCTTTTCTATCTTAGACAGTGACCTTGTTTCATTCCATATAATTGTCTATCGATGGTCGATTAAATCCATACGACTAAGTTAATATTTTCAAAACCGTATTTTAGCAGAAGTCAGTCAAAAACAAATACAGGCAAAACCGTAAAATTCTGCAAACATAAATTACTGTCAACATCGGTGATGAAACAAGGGGTCCTCCAAAGATGAACATATCATGCAATCATATGGACAACCTGTAACCTACTGTCACATGCATCCGGTCTATATCTTAGGACATGCGTAGATTATGAATATCACTCATAATACGTTCAGATATATACTGTTCGAAATAAATAGGGGATAGTCAAACGTAACACAAAATAACATGAACAGTATAATATATATAGTAATAGTAATGAGTGGCAATGCAAAAGCAATGACGTACACGACATTGCCATGAAAGCAAAGTTTGTTTTGTTTAACGACGCCTCTAGAGCACATTGATTTTTATCTGATCATCCGCTATTGAACGTCAATCATATGGTCATTCTGACATATCTATTTAGAGAAACCTGACTGCCACCACATATGCTACACTTTCCGATAAACCGCAACGGGTCTTTATATGCTCCGTCAAATAGACAGGACAGCACACACCACGGCCTTTGATGAACCACTTGTGGACTACTCGTTGAAACGGAAAATAGCACAAACTGCAAATGGATCAAATGAGAAGGATCGATCCGACGACCGACCGGTTCACAGGCGGACAAGATCTCGTTTGAGCTACATCCCACTCCTATATTGCCATGAAATGTTTAAGTCTGGATACAGAGGTATGGCCGAGCCGGAACCAGATAGATAACAAGTGTAGAGTTTGTGAAATTCAATTTTATAATAACGGAAACACAAAACAGTGCTTAAAGTTGCTATGATATGTATTTGGTATGTGCTGTTTTTTGTCAGTAAAATATAATGAAGGGAGCAGGAATTTTAAAAGATAGGTTCAAAAGTATTTAACGATTTTAAAATATTTTTAGAGGATGTCCAACGTCAGTAATAAAATATACAAGGGGAAGGAGTTCGGACCCCAGACCATTCGTGGATCCGCCTGTGTTGCAGCGTGTGAAGTATCGACTGCCGCGTGTGAATTCGTGTGAAATCACCTTTAGCGTACACGAAGCCGTGTTTTATTAACTATGCCCTAACTCTCACCTGACATAGCCCATGACTTGATCGACTCGTACGTGTTGTCCGTCTCCCCTCCTGATTCGTCGTCCGTAGGTACGGATACAGACATGTACGAAGCGGTGTCCGCGTCCGTCATTGCGTAATACCGGACAGACAGCGCCATCAGTATTCTTATTATCGAAACATCCGATTGATTTGAGACTGTTATTAATAACAGGTTGAGTCAAAGTAAAGTTGTCTCCCTTGTTAATATATCCGGTTTGTTTTAGACAGTTTTCTCCCTTAGAAATGCATCGGATTAGATAGAGTTTTCTCCCTTATCAGTGCACCGTCACAGAACAAACATTATGCAGTGAGTATATTCCTTGGTTTATATCGTCAAAACCGTCTCCTAAGAATTATTACGCAGAGGATTTTTTATATTCCTTGTTTTATATGGTCAAAACTGTCACATTATATATACTATAACAGCGACTTTTTATATTCCTTCTTTTATATGGTCAAAACTGTCACAGAATAATATGCACAATACAGTGCAATTTTATATTCCTTGTTTTATATGGTCAAAACCGTCACAGCATTTGCACTATACAATTCAATTTTATATACTCAAAACCGTCACGGAAAAAGCAACTGATAAACCGGATCTTTATATGAATATTATAGCCTTGTTATATTCAAAACCGTCACACGATAAAGGTTGCCGTACCTGACCTTTATGTGAATATATTCCGTTTGTGATATCGTCAAAACTATCACACGTCACGCACAAACAATCAACAGTAACTAATTATGTTCATTAACATTCCTCCACGTTACTCAATAGTCACGCAATTTATCCAAGCTATCAGAGGCAACAATGAACCAAGAAAACGAATTATCCGTTCTTGCCACTTTACTGTGTCTCAACAACACCTCAGATGTACCAGTCGAGAGTTGTCTCAGCTATACCTCGCATGTGCTATTTGGGAGATGCTACGTGTACTGACATCTTTTATTGTTTTCAGCAATTGCAGACGATCCCACAACTTGCTAGCAATAAATTACTGGTCAAAATGGAAGACACAAAACAACACAGAAATGGAAGTGGATTGTTTCGATGAAACAATTTGAAGTGATTTATACTTCAAATATAGAGGGTTCGAGCATCGTTAAAACTGAATCACTTGCTGTTTGGTCTTCACCCAACTGGATTTCAGAGCATACAAATCCACTTGATTTGAGATCGTAGCAAACAGAATTTTGCACTGCAGTTTGCTTTTGAATTTAGTGCATACAAAAATGTAGCATTATCAATGATTTTACTTCCACTTTTCATTTTAAATGATTCGTAAATCCAGTATTTCTCTGAACACATTTATACTAGTGCACAAATAGGATGTTTTTGACACATACGAATTCAAACTATATTAACTGATTTTCATCAAACATTAACAAAAATTAAAACCATTTTCAGGGACCTTCCATTTACATCTCTGCCAAATTAAGTTTCCTTTGCAAACTATGTAAAACCATCCAAGGAACATCTGCACACATCAATTCTAAAATAATTGTTATCTTTGAACAATTATTTAGTATTTTTCTGTGCACTTCCCATCCAAAAGAAGTCTATTTTCCACAACAGCGTTTACAAAACATCCACTGTACCTCCAACACAACGAAAAACGTCACATTTGCACGCTTAAATAAATTTAAAAAATCTTTGAATTTTAAAAAACCTTTAAACACCTATTCTTTTACAGAAATGACGTCCAAAATGCTAAAAAAATATAATCCACTGGACTTTAACAGTACTTAAAACCGTTATATTTGTACAAATAAATATAGTCCTCAGGACATCTGATCCTCTGTAGAAATAACGTCCAATAAAAACACTATCTTCTTCCATCAATGTTTGGTTGAATTGACTGATATAACACTATGTAACTTCTTCCTCTATCGCCATCTCGTTGACACAACACTATGTAACTAACCTAGTCCCCACTAATGACATACGACAAACAAACTCTGTACAGTTCTTTACTCAGAATTCACCTGAACCGTGTGTTTGTGTCACTTTATACAGCACTAATGAGAATCTCCAAACACTGGGTCTTCCGTCTGTCGAGTGCGCGCGGAGTTATACAGTTTCAAGTGCTCCGTGATGGCGGTCGCGGATGAGCTGGCAGCGCTCTGGAGAAATGAGTGCGTTGACACGGTGGACCTCTGCAACAATGCGCGCAGCAGGAGAGGTGTTGTTGTAATAACAACCACTTGACTCGACTACAACAGCGCCTTTACCAGGCCATTTTCACAACAGCTCACTAGAATCAGCTCCCTTCACTTGTCCAGTGAACAATAATATTGTTACAAAGTAGAAAACCGTATCTCTACACGTCAGAGTACAAGGGCCGTATTGATGAAATAGTGTTAGAATAAAGAGTTTCTTTTGGCAGTAGCTAGTGGGAGCTCCCTATTAGCTTATTGGGAAAGCGCTGGACTCGTGTACAAAACCGTATCTCTTCACAATAAAATCCAGGAGTTTGTAGATGTAGTTATGTTAAACGTTTTCATGTTTAAGAAATTGTTGTTCATTGAACACTAATTACTGCTATGAAGCATATCTAGATAGCATATTTTATGCAAAGTACAGAATTGCATTGTTTAACTTAAGGTGTGGTGTGTTAAATATCAATATTGAAAATGGAAAACATAACAGTATTCCTAGAGAACAACGATTATGCACTCTTTGTAATTTAAAAAATATTGAAGATGAATATCACTATTTTACTTATTTGTCCATGTTATCGTGATATTAGATCACGATTCTTGAAGAAATATTGCTGTGCTTAGCCTTCCTATAACAAGTTTATACATTTACTAAAACTAAAATCAAAGAAAATTGTACTAGATCTTTCAAAATATATTTATGTTGCAATGCAAAAAAATATTACTGTGCTTGGCTTTCCTATAACAAGTTTATAAATTTACTAACACTAAAATTCCGTGGGAATATGCCTTTAAGACTTTGGCTTCAAGATTTAGGAGGACTCCGGCCAAAATGTATAGTATTTTTGACACTGTCATAGGCAGTGGAGAATTTAGGCATAAGCTAGTTTAGTTACAAGTTTGGGCCTCACAATCTGCTAGGGCCTCACTGCTAGTAAAATTTTATGTGACTTTTGTGTGTACTGTAGTTTTTAATAAGGGGCCTCCAATCTTTATATAGCTTAGGGCCTCATCAAATTTAATTAATCCGGCACTGCTTATATATGTCTATTCAGCTGATGACTATTGCCGTAGAAACGCGTTCAAAATAAGATAATAACAGTTGCAAAACATATTAAAGATAACTGCCAAAATATGAGACAGCTATCAAAACACAGAAGACAACGTTTGCAGCCAAAATAAAGGAGGCAATTGCTAAAATAATGAGAGTCGTTGACCTAAATACCAAAGAAAAACTACCGAAATCGGTAATCAAAATAATAACTATAACAGACTTCTTCTTTTTAAAAAAAACAAAAATTTATATTGTTGACTTTACTGGAGTCAAGAGATGGAAAATATATTACATGTATATCAACCATATAGCATATTTATTTATAACTCGATATAATTAAACATTTGTAAATTGTCTTTTTAATTTGTGAACTTCATAAATAAATAATGTATACAAGGTAATAACACTATTCATGAGATTCTCAGATTGTGGAGATGAATAATGCTAATATATTTTAGAAATATGCATCAATAAATTTATATATAGCTCGATATAATTATACATACATATTTTTTCACCTCTAAAATGGATCAAGGTAGGGGTTTAGGGATATAACCCCCCCCCCGCCCATTCGGCCACCATTTTTTATTTTTCCCTCTATAATTTGGTCGCATTAACTTTGAGGACAAACTATTTTTGAAACCTCTTTTCTGCACCTGCACCCCTTCTGAAAACCCACAATAGCCGATGTTTATTTTTTATGCTGGGGGGGGGGGGGGGTCGTTAAACTAACCATTCTGTTAACCGACATAGCTTGAAATCCCAGTATCACTGGCTGATCAGACAACCAAATATTTCTACTGTAAAAGTTAATTATGACAAAATTATAATGGTAAAGATAAAAACTGATAACCTAGGCGTTAGGTGTGTGGAAAACCTCTAGACTACCCTGTATCTGCCTTTAATCTGACACGCATTGGTAACAGTGATTGTGCCGACTCGCCATCCGTTTCTGGGTATACATAATTATATCATCTCGGGAGACTCGACCTCACTTTCAATGTCCCGTTGAGTCTCATTAGTCTGATGGTAAGACATCACTCACAAGCTGAAGATCGTTGCTCAAAACCCGTCGGATGCTAACTTATACTTGACTATATGTGGACATTACCAACTATTTGACATCCAAAAAGCTGATAATTGATAAATCAGTGTGCTCTAGTAGTGTCGTTAAACAAACAAACAAACAAACAAACAAACAAACAAACAAGTCTTTATCTGAGCTACAGTGATCCAGTGGTAGGACATTAGACGATCAAGTTGAAGACCTTGGTTCAAACCCCGTCACAGACTGACTGACAATGAACTACGTATGAAAAATACCAAATGTTTATCCAATGGCCGACGACTAATATATCAATGTGTTCTAGTGGCGTCGTTACCCCCCCCAAAAAAAAACCACCCACAAAAAAAAAAAAAAAACCAAACAAACAACAACAAACACACAAAACAAACAACAATTAAAAAAAAATACCCGTTGTATTATCACTCGATCCCCATCCCTTCACAATTGCTGGATCTGCCCCTACTCAGAGTTTAATAGCTAGATAGATTCATACCACTATACCAGTCTCCACGAAGTTTACTACCAACACAGATTTACTTTGATCTCAGAGTCAGCTGGATACTGAATAAAAAGCACACAAAAACATTAATGGCTGCAGTCAGACTAAATGTCGTCTGCGTCAGTGTGCACGACCTGTTTGTGGTCAAGTCAGTATCCATGTTGCACCTGATAGGAAGCTAATTAAACCCATCATCAAGTTGTCAACTCTTGTTTACTCGCGGACAAAATCTGTCCTCTCCGCTCTTTCTGTCAACTGTGAAATCCACGTCACATGTTACAGTAAACAAGACGAATTTGTTATCAGTTCATCTCTTTTTCGCCAAGACGATATTTAGCTCAGACAGCAATGAGTTCGTCTGCAAGTAGGATTTACAAGGGGCCAAAGAGGGCAATTGCCCCGGGGCCTTCTATCAGAGGGACCCCACATAGTGACTTCCTTTATAAAAAATGTACTAATTAAAAAAATAGTTCTATTCATTCATTTTAAAAATTTGTAATGTAATTTAATTTCTTTGAAGAGGTGCCCCCATACCTGAAGTGCCCCGGGCCCCATAAGGCGCCCCTCGTTCTCGCCGAGTCGGTATCGAGGTCAGTGGAGCCTTCGTGTGAGGTGCTTCGGACGTAGAATCGATTCCCGTAAGTGGACTCATTCACTGATTGGGTTTATTCTCACGATTGGTTTAAAATGGTCGTGATATTTGCTATCAGTAAAATTATTTCATGGGAATTGGTGGCAGTCCTCCTAATAATATTAATGTCGCATCGCAATTTGTGATGGAAAAAATCCGAACTGCGAGTCAAAATTATCTGTACAAAGCAAAATGCGAAACACCACTTTTTCTCATTTGTGATACTAGATCTGGCTTTTATATCACGCAAGACGTTTTACCTGAACCATGGTATAAACAATTCCATGTCTATGGTTTATGATTTATTTGTCCGTGAGCATAATTCATTGTTATTTTTAAAATATTGATAATAAGCGAGATGCAGTGGTTATGTAAGTAGTTGAATGAAGTTTTTCTATGGAAAAAATCAAATGTTCATATTTAAAATTAATTCTTTGTTTGGAAATTAATTAGGTCAAGGATCCGTGGGAGTATGCGTTTAAAGTATACTTAAAATGAGAACAAATGACCTTTAGATTCTTATTCATTCTGGGCAATAATCTTTATAATATGCTTGCACACCATTATAATTTGATATTATGGATTAATTTTGCCATTGTTTTTGTATGGATCAATTAATTTGCTGTTGTTTGTCACTAACATAATTTATTATGTAAAACATAGTAAAATATGCCACTTTGATAAAGCACCTTTAAAAGTTAAAAAAAGTGTATTGTTGATATAAATAAACAGTAAAATACCCGTCTGTATGGGGAGTATTGTGTTTAAAATATTGTGAAAAAACTGGACAAAAGAAAAGTTAATGCGTTCTAATATACCAGGTACAGACAGATTTTCCCACGAGGCTAAATAGCAACGCTACGAAGAGTCAAGTGTATGAACCGCACGAAACACCGGTAAAGACCGCAATGGTACTTTTGAGAGTTTGTTGAAATGAACCGTTCGTGATCGGTCGCACATTGTGACCGCATGTGTAACTGTGTTCAAAATCATATCCATCTCATTTCACCCCGCAGATTGGTTCTTAAATTACTAACAACCATTCTGTAAGTTTGGAATGTCAGGTAATTATATGTTTTAAAAATAATGTTAGGGAATGCACGCCTTTTACTCGAAGCCATGTTGGCAGGAAATGTTGTGTTCAAACTATAGCTGTAAAGAAAGAAAGGATTGCTTGTTTAACGACACCCCAGAACATGATTTATTCAGTAGCTATTAAGTGTCAGACATGGTGTTTTGCGACTCGTTGTCTATATAGGCTAGTCTTTCCTATTGGATCTCAGTGGACCCAATTGCAGTTTTGACTATTTTCCGTTCCAACCAGACAAACAAAGGCCGTGGGACGGTGCATATAAAAGACCCATTGCTGCTTATAGGAAAGAGTAGCCTACGTGGGGGCAGCGGTTCCTCTAAAATAAATATGACAGAATGACCATATGATTAACGTCCAATAGCCGACGATAAGACAAACATCAATGTGCTCTAGAGGCGTCGTTAAATAAAACAAACTTTACTTTTACTCCAAGAGATAGAGACCGTTAATCAGACTTTTAGGTAAGGGAGGTTTGACAAGCCTATTATGTGGAAACAGTGGTGCTGAGTCCAAAAAAGCAGTCTTATTAGTCCTACTTCAGACAAAATTGCCATTTTGGCCATTTTTTGGCCAAAAATGGCCAAAACCTAACTTTTAAAAATTGTCTGTTTTGTTTTATCATTTTATATCTATGAAGGTTCTGACTCCTAAAAACAACTATTTTTGACAAAAGAATAACAATCTCATCAATGTGGCCAAATTTTTGCAATATTTGACATAAATTTGGACCTACAATTGGTTATTTCTGATGTGATTTTAGATAAGGATGGTTTGACAAGCCTATTTAGTCCGTGGGCTGAGTGAGCTCCCCTAAAAATAGACAAAATTGTATTTAATTTATAATATTTTACCTAAATTTTAGATTTTTAGATGTTAACAGCGAAAATATAGAGACTCAATACCATTGCTGGTATGTTGAACTTTGTTATAGCATTAAACATTGGTGACGCCATTTTTGAAGAAGGGAAACGGCCATAACTATGTACTTAATGTCCACAGGTAAGTGAATGACACATGAAAATGTTTGTCTTAGGACAATCTATACATTTGTATGGGCCATATGCAAATTAGATCAAATCCCACACACACAAACAGATACACACAGACACAGAGACACACACACAGACACACACACAGACACATACACAGACACATACAGACACACACACACAGACACACACACACACACAGACACTCACACACACACACAGACAAACACACAATATCGGTGAGTTATTACAGTTTATTAATATTAGTTTTATAGAAAGCTATCACAGTCACGAATACACGACCTTCACACCCATTCTAATAACATATCGCTCTCTCACTGGCCACCAAGTGTGAACGAACCGAGTGCCCCCAGCAGCCTGTTAATCAATTCACCTGCGTGTCACATCGAGTAATAAGGTAATAATGTATCCCACACTTCAAACAATGCAACACATGAAGCACGGTGACGAGGTGCGACACGGCGCGACTCTGCACGACACGGCGCGATACGACTAAACTGGTCGCCGGAGGCAATAATTATACTATGATCTTGTAAATGTAAAGGAAAGGAATATTTCTCAAATCAATCTCTGATTGGGTTTTCCCGTCCCAACTAGTGTCCCACAACTGGTTTATCAAAGGCCGTGATATGTAAAAGTTTGTTTTATTTAACGACGCCTTTAGAGCACATTGATTTTTATCTCATCATCGGCTACTGGACGTCAATCATAATTATGGTCATTCTCACATATTTATAAAATAATTAAATTAAGTGAATTTTTATCATGTTCTAGGAAACATTTTCGTAACTAGTGGGTGGTCAAGAGAGTAGCGCCGCCTCCACATCCTCGTTATTTACGAAATATGGTGTTTTTTTCAATATAAAAAGTAAAGTTTGTTTTATTTAACGACGCCTCTAGAGCACAATGATTTGTATCTTATCATCGGCTATTGGACGTTATACATATGTTCATCCTGATATATGTATTTAGAAGAAACCCGCTCCCGCCACATAGACTGCTCTTTCTGATAAGCTGCATGGGTCTTTTATATGCATTTTCCCACAGACAGGACAGCACATACCACGACCTTTGATGAAGCAGTTGTGGACCATTTGTTGGTAAGGAAAATAGCACAAACTACAGATGGGTCTGCTGAGACGGATTCAAATTTACCACTTTGCACTGTTTTATATATAGGTTGTAATAAAGTTATAAATTAATAATAATTAAATAAACATGAAACCAAGAAGGTCAGTATATAAAATGAAAACGAATGAATGAAAAAAGAAAAGAAAAACAAGGAAAAAAAAGAAAGAAGAAAAATAGAAGAAAAATCAATAGCAACAACAACAAAACAAAAGAAAACAAGCAAAGAAAAAAAAAGGAAAAAAAAGAGAAGAATAAAGAACAAAACTAAAACTTCGTAAGCAACTATTAAGTATGTGAATAAGATTTTCTTTAGAAGGTGTGCTTTTTATTATCCATCTGCCAAAATCTATCCTTTTTTGTTGAAAGGTTAAATGCAGTGGCTAATGCAGCTCTTTTATTAATAGGGTTCACAGATAAAATTATTTCTTTTAATATTGGAGGGGTGTTGAAAGTTAGTTGCTACCAAATTATATAGGGAAAAATAGAAATAGGAGGCCGAAAAGTGTGACCCGACAGGATTCGAACCATGTACCTTCCAGCCTCAAATCCTATGACCTAACCAGTACTCACAATTCAAACAATACAATACATGTGGCGTGATACAACACGTTTACCCAAGGCAATAACTTAACTCCGTGTGAAGTAAATAGTTCCCTAATCCGCTTAACTTTGATCATCCCATTGTCTTGGATGACTGACCCGTCGTAATCTAGAATTATATGAGATCCAAGCAAGGAAGACAGGTTAACAGAGTGTTTAGTGTAATAGGTTTACATAATTTTAACAAAGAACGCATTATGTACACATCAAAGTGTTATCTTGAGTAAATGAGAGAGAGAGAGAGAGAGAGAGAGCGAGAGAGAGAGAGGGAGAGAGAGAGAGAGAGAGAGAGCGCGCGAGAGAGGGGGCGAGAGAGAGGGAGGGAG
>JAULBS010005919.1:0-11356 GCA_032355785.1 Symmetromphalus regularis | reverse complement strand
GAATATAAAACCCCACATTCATTTTAATATGGATTCAAATAACATAACAGTATTCACTGATAAATATCCCAAGAGAACAAGTGTCGACAGGTCTGATAGTTTGAGCATATTGCAATTGTCATTTTGAACTAAAGGCTAAAATGCAGGAACATAGTTTGTATTCAGTGTAACAAATTTTAAAAACATTAACTTTCATACTAATACATAGTTTTGTTACAATGAAACATTTCTAATAGGCTAAAAATGTATCTGTAATACAAGAAATTGTAATAATTAAAACTGAATTCTTAAGTGCCTCATTGTTCTCTTCTATTCAAAATCTCAAATATTTCATTGTTTCAATGTTATTTGAATAATTCAGAGATCTGTATGGTGCGATTGATCATAACATGGGTTTTCTCATGAAACCACCAATTTGAAGTCAGACCTGTTTAAGCTTGCTAGGCTTAAAATGATTCCAGGTGAGAAATTGTAAATGAAAAGAGCAATTTTGAAGATATTCATATTTTGTAGACAAAAACTAAATTATAAAAGGTGATCATCGAAACTCAGCTTGAAATAGAGGATTGAAGCTGCTCAGTGGACAAACACACCCGTATTAGATCTCAATCGTTAGCTCAGTTTATCACAAGATCGAGGGTGAATTAAAAATGTAATATATATATATACACACACAAAATCATATTCCACAGCATCAGTATTTAAAAAAAAAATTTAATTAGTTTAAAACCAGATATGAATATTTGGTTGTTTGCCCAATTCTTTAAATATAAAAATGAAGGTGGGCTTCTTCGTAGGCATGGGACTTTCCCTGATGAAATAACAGTATTTTACATTTAATGTATAGAAAGAAAAGGAATGTAAAGTTCTAATTATGAAAAATATTATTTGTATAATTTTGACTTTGATGTTTAATATAGATGGAGAATTGTATGTTTGAGTTTGACACATCAATCATGACCAAACTTTATTTTACTTTGAAATACATGCAAAAATACAGTATGAAGCAAATGGTCAAAATTACATGACCTGCTGCTGATGTTTTAGTAATGTTTGCACGTACCTCATTTGTGAAGTAAAGTTGATCATGTTTGAATGTGCAACAAATGATGTGAAGAAAAATAAAAGTATTTTTCCAAAACCTTGATTTTGCTTATATATGTCCATCAATTTCACATTTTTATTACCAAGAAGTTTCTGCCTTCTGAATAAATGTTCATAATTCGCTCCTCTCCCCAACCATGTTCTTAAAAATTGAAATTAGCAATTTTGGGGGGCATGGGTGGGGAGAGGGGGAAGGAGTGTAGTTTGCCTTGCCTAGGGTGCAAGATATTCTTGTGCAGGCCCTGCTAGCATCGATCAATGGTCCACAGCTTATTCATCAAAGGCGTGGTATATGCTATTCTGTTTGTGCACACAAAAAAAAGATCTCTTGATGCTAACTGGAAAAAATTGCCTGTGTGGCTGTAGTAAGTTTCCTCTAAAAATCATGTCTCAAAACAGTGACATCTAATAGAATATATGTCTAGTTATAAACAGTCTTTTCTTGATAAGATACTTTTAACAAGTATTGACATGACCACAAGCTTGTAGTTATGAATTGTCCCCAAGTTACATGGCCCTGACCATTTGGTGATATAACAGTTTAGACTCCCAGACATTATAATGGAGCAGATTAAGTAAACATTTTAAATGAAATACACGGGTTATCCTGCATTACTGCAGTAGGAAGCAATCAATTATCCACATTAGTCTTAAAGCAGTGACTGTCAAATCTGTACCTAAAAATCTATGACCAGCAGTTATTTCCAGGTGCAGATACATGTACTTAGAAAGGATCTATAAGAAGATTCAACAAAATTCAAGCAAGATTATTTCAAAATGAATTCATAATTTATTTTTTAAATGTAATGTGCACATTTTCTCAATTTTTTACAATCTAGACAAAAATATACCATCAAACAAGTATGTATGTATATATGTCACAAATATGAGATGGAAGGGGATAATAAAAACTGTACAACAGCCCACGTCTAGTTAGAACCTGAGACAAACTTAAAAATGATACAATTATATTACACACAAGTCCCCTTCCTTCCATACAAAATATCACACGCCCAGGTTCATTCTCACAACCAGTCTCCTCTTCCATTCAACAAGCTCATAAAATTCTATCTTACATTCCAATACAAAGTATGTGGTCATGTTTAGTCTTACACTGAGAGGAGTCACATTGTTTCTCATAATCACGTCAGAATACCATTTGAAGTGGTAATGTTTTGACAGATATTACTTTCACCACACGATTTATTGTCACATTAAAACTGAAATTTCTTATTAAAAACCTCACAAACAAGGAGGAATGGTTAACACATTTGTGAACTGCAGAAAATTCTAAAATAAGACTTGGAGTCACATGCATATTGTTTCACCAACAACTTAATTAATCCCTCCTAAAATGCAGGATACAAACCCAAATTTAAAGGGATTGTAAATATGTGGAGAATTTAGTCAAATAAATGGTGATTGAAGAATATACTGCCCTAAGGCAATGTAATTAGGACGAGAACCACCTTGTGTTCAGATCAAATACCTAGAAAATAGTAAGGTACTTTTAATTTTATTATATTTGATCGTTTTATCTGTATATTTATGATGTAATGGAGAGGTCTTAATATAGGCATGGCCTGTTGACCAATCCATAACCATTATAATTTGTTAATACATGCTTAAAATGAAATAGCTAGCAGTCACTTGACTGGTTTAAACATTTGTGAGAATACATGGAACCTGTAAACCTATGAAGGCTACCCTGTCCTTAACACAAGGCTGGTAAAACAAGGACATTATTTGTTATTGCATTAGAAAACTAGGACCTGAAGAAGTTAGGTATGTAATACATTTATTGCAATCTACGTAACCCTAGGAGCCTACAAAATGAATAACAGCCTATAAATCTGTTAATCCAGACAGAACTGCCAATTGGTGAAATAGGAGTGGGATGTGGAGGGGACGAACAAAAACACCAACACATTCACTTCTATTCTTAAAATCAAATAGTCAACTCACTTTTCACTGGCAAGTCTGTTCCCTGCCAGTAGTTATATCGTTTATAAATTGCTGTTACAATGATCATCATTTAGGGAAATGAACATTTCAAATTTTTACAAAATTCTTTGCTAGTCCATTAGTTTTTTCATCGAATTGTGAACCAACCAAAGTGCATTTTAGCAGAAATGGATTAAAAATTCTAATTCAATTTTTGTGTTTTTATTTAAATCTGTCTTTCAACCATGTTAGAACCAATGTAATTTTCAAGATAAAATAAAAACCAAAGTCTTGCCAATTAATATATCCTGTTAAAAAAACTGGTATTTCCAGAAAAAAATAAAGAAAAGTTTGTTTTATTAAACGATGCCTCTAGAACACATTGAGTTTTATCTTATCATCGGCTATTGGACTAGTATTTCCAGAATACTGCCAATGTTAAAACAGGTTATTACAAAATAGTCTGGTGACCTAATGAACAATGGACTCCAACCAAACAGAAATGCAAGACAGGACGCACCACAACTATTAATATTTCAACATTTCAGTACAAGCTAAAACTATACTCTTTCAAAACCAAGAGATTTTAAAATTACAATTTTGTTTTGTTACCCCCCACAACCCATACCTAATATTCAGCAATTTTCTTAAAGGCCACAGTGAAATATCTACTGTCAAAAATACAGTGTTCTCTTGGTAACTGAACAAATATCTACATGACCACATGCTTATGCAATTATGAATTACCCCCAACTTGGAGCATAATTGTAATTTTTATTGTTTCTACCCAAGTCTTATTTCGAGTTACGTGGCAATGACCATTTCGTGTTACAGCAGTTTGGACTCACAGCCTTTATAATGAAGTGGATTAAGTAAATATATTTTAAACAAAATGTGACATCATCCTGCATCACTGAAGTAGAAAGCAAAAAAATATTTGTTAAATTATCCACATTACTCGTAAGTAGTCACTGGTCTTAAGTGACCACTTTAATTGTTGAAAACCGACAGTAAATATACGGAAGTTAATTCAGTGTGAACACTCTGTATATGACCTAGAGTCAATTTAATTGGATGGTGTGGCATAAAGATTGAATGGTTTTCAATACTGTTTACCTTATTTTAAGGAGGAATGACAATATATTGTCATTTTCAGTTGCACTTTAAACAGAATTACTGAAGTGGCAAATGATACTTTTAAACTCTCACCTAAAAACCTGACCTGTTCTGGCAAAAGTAGGTTCTTGTAACTGAACGCAATGTCTGTAACAACAAGGAACAGATTTGCAGTTTTGAAAAGCTGACATCACTGGCTTTAAGGACATGCGTAACTATCCATTTTAAAAATTTTTCCCCAAGTACCTACTCTTGCCAGACTTAGTCACAAGTTTATAGGGTGGTATGGACGAAGTGAAAACTAGTTTCAACTTCCAAGCCATGTATTTGTTAACTTGTGGTTACTATGAAAACAAAACAAAAACCTGAACATTAAATCTCAAAAATTACCTTGGTGATGAAAGAGTATCAAAATCGACTTCAACAATGCAAGAATGACCATCAAAATGAATGCATTAAAAATGAGCATGATCTTATGAAAACTACGCTTGATAAAAATGACAATGAGAATCATAGTATTGTTATGATGGAGAGGAGAAAACAAAATGAGTGACAAAATTCCAGCTAGTCCTATCTTCGCATAACACTGTTCATATTCATGTTCATATTGATGGGTGGTCCAGGCATGTAGCCGTAGGTTTGGTACATGGGGTTGTTTGACTGCGGCGGCTGCATCTGCTGCTGAAACGACTGTTGGTGATGCATGTTCATCATCTGCATGGGCAGCTGTGGCTGATTCAACTGGTTCAGGAAACTTGGGTTAATGTAGCTCGGCAGGTTCATGGGTTGCCGGTAACCATTAAACATGTTCATGTTGTAACGCGGCAGCATGCCGGATCCCGGCTGAATAGTCACATTGGGCGTAAACGTCATGTTAGGATTCACCGTCACATTGGGAGTAACACTAGAACTACTAGAATTCTTGCGGCTGTTTTGCCGCCTCTGGTATTTACTACACTGTTGAGACATGAGAACACTGGCAGACATTTGCGACTGAAGGCTAGGGTTGGGTGGGGTTGGCATATTACGAATCATGGCTGGTGGGGGTGTCAGGGTGTGTGGTTGGGGAGGGGGAGGAGTCAGGTTGGGAGGTGGTGTCATTTGGTTCTCAGGTGCTAGGTCCATAATGTTATTCGTCAGTTGCTGCAGCTTGGACAGACTGCAGTTGTTTGGGATTTGGTAGCCGGGTGGGTGCTGCCCAACTGGCACTGAACACGGAGTGTTGTTGTGCATCAGTCTGTGGGTGTGAGTGGGCTGAGAAGGCAGAATGGCCGGACTGTAAGTGGACACAGGTGTACCATAGTTCACAGAACTTGTAGCAGGTGGCATATAATTGCCAGAGCTACTCACAGGCATCTGCATCACTGGGTTCACAGTGTCCATGAAGCGGCCAAACCTTCCAGTACTATTACAGTAGTTCTGAGCTTGTGCACAACTTAATGTCTGACCACAATGTTGTATATGCTGCTGTGCCTGCTGTTGTTGTTGTTGTTGTTGCTGCTGCTGCTGTTGTTGTACACAACTTTGAGCCTGCTGCTGCACACAACTCTGAGCCTGAACACAATCTACATAACTCTGAGCATGCGGTGTAGGCACAGACTCAACTGAATTGTTTGCCATTTCGTTACTACTGATTGAAGTTGGAGATTCCAAACCCAACTGGGCAACGTCTATCTCCACAGCACTATATGTATTATTACTCAAGTTTGTGTTGGGCTGCATGTTTCCCACTGAATTGTTCTGTGGTGAAAATACCTGTCCCACGCTGCCACAACTGTGACTGCGATGACTGGGTGTGTGTGGTTCCACACTTCCGCAGCTCTGACTGCGATGGCTTGGCGTAGGAGGCCCCACGCTGCTTACACTCTTCATGCTCATGTTGTCACTATTCACACTTTTCAAACTCATGTTGTCCTGCTGTGTCATTTGTTCACTAGGCATGTTCTCTGTACCACCATTGTCCATATGGTCGAAATTGCTCTGCAGCTCCTTGGCAAACACATCCAGATTGTTCGAGGAATCAAAGTCTTGCACAGTTGCATCACTACTGTTGTTGAAGTTGTCACCGACGATGTCATCATGAGAGTCATTCAGTGGAGAATGGCTGGCTGACACACTGTCCTTGTCAACATTTGGTGAACTGTTAGAACACACTGGGGCTACATCTGAATTAACAATGGGTTCTGCCAGTGGCAGTGGTGATTGTTCTTCTGCTGTTGATCCTGGTGGGAGACTGACCTTGGGTTCTTCATGGACTTCACTTTCTGCTTCTGTTTGTACCTCTGGCTCTTTCACCATTTCCACAGCTCTCAGAGTTTCTGAGTCAGTCTGTGACACCTCTTCAGGAGCTATGCATTCCTTAGAAACATCATGCTCCTCCGTCTCCTCTGATTCAGAGTCAACCTGCATAGGAGAGCTGGGAATGGGACATTCAGGTGAGGCTTGTTTTAAAGTGGGTGGAGGTGTGGGCACTTGTGGTGTTAGAGGAGCAGGATTATCATCACTGTTTGTGTCAGAGATGCACTCCATGGGCTCGACAGCTGGACTTGGTTCAGGTGGTCCAGAAGACTCACTAGGCACTTGAGTTCTCTGCTGCTCCAAGCTCGCTGGGCTCTTCAGCTTAGGCACTTCCTTAGAAGCATCATCGGTTGTGTCATCGTCGTCATCTTCTGACGAAGACGAACTGCTCGAGTCAGAGCTGTCAACATCAGCCTCATCCTCTTTCTGGTCTCCGTCCACCACATCTCCAACCTCTGCTTTTTCAACTTTACCTTCAGTACTTTCCTCCTGATCGTCTGCCTCAGACTGACTGTCATTATCACTCTCATCATCACTGTCATTATCACTCGATGAACTGTCATCACTGTCAGATTTTTCTGACTCTTCCTCTGTGTCTTTTGACTGGGAATCATCTTTCGAAGAATCCTCGTCATCATCACATTTGTCACTATCATTCTCGGTTGGTTTGTCCTCCTCCTCTACAACACTTTTACTGGAGTCCACGTCTTTCACATCGCCACCAACCTCTGCGGCGATACTTTTGCCTAAAAAATGATTCTCGGCAAGACTTTTATCCGCTGTGTCCATATCACAATTTTCACCACTCTCGCTACTGTCGGCTGTCCCATTGACTAGTGGTGATTTCACATTTACATCACTGTCCTCGGAATGATTATCACAACTGCTGCCTTTGGAATTACACTGAGATTCTAGGTTCGTGCGCTGAATCACCTGAAAGAAAATCACACAGAATTAGCAGTAATCAAGAAAATCTAATTTAAATTTACATTATTATTAATACTTATAAACTATAATAAAAACAAAAATGTTCTCATCTTCATTTAATTACATACTATAGTCTGTTTATGCTACTTGGAACATCGTTTTTGACGAATAAAAACCAAAATATATAACTTACCTCATTAATGTTGATATTTTTCGAAATAAAACAAATGGGCTATTGTTTTCTCTGGATTGATGTGTCCATTGATTCTGTATTGTTTAAACACAGTCAAAAGCATTGTTTTGGCATTTCGAGCCAGTGTTAATTTGACTGCCATTTTGCAGACGTCGGACAAATCCATACAGAATGGGGATGTTAGGTAATTATTTGTATAATGTATTTTTATGGTACGTAGTTATTATTTGATTAATATATTTATTTATTAAAGCAAAAACGATGAATGAGATACGATTACCAGAAATGACCGAAATGCGAGTCACCTCACTTTCTAATGATCTCGTGTGCCATATATGTTGCAATTGTCAAATATAATCGTGTTTTACATTATGTTGAATGGGTAATATTTAAAATTATTATTGAACAAAGTAATGTTTTTTCATTGGAACAGGACATTTTTGTTAATTCCAAAACTAGTCCTTTTTTTTTGCCTAGGTACACGCAAACTAAAGTAATAAAAAAAATTGATGTTCCAATTAGTGTAAACAGACTATAGGTATACACCTGCTTTAACTGCAGTAGACACATATTTGTAAAGTTGGAACAAAACAGTACACAATGGCATCTCTGATATGGGATTGGTAATACTCTTTTCCTATCTAATTTTCTTTCATTTTAGTGGCAAGGCATATATTTTCCATTTTCAATAAAACTAATTGGCTAGTGGATGACCTGTCATGGGGAATGGAGGACTAACTCAAAACTTAAATTTAATAACTTATAATTTTAGACTACTGAATTAATTTCAACAAATGTCAAGTTAAATGGGTAGTTGAAAATATTTGCTATCCTTCACACAAAATGAATGGAAAACCAAATAAAAATAAAACTGAGGTATGTGAATTAAATATTATTTTCATGTTTTGTCTATTGTGATGGTGTTTTCTGGCTGATTTACAAGCAGATTCAAGACATCTTATTTAACAAAAATCAACAGACTGCCATACTTTTGTTTGTTTAATGACACCACTAGAGCATACTGATTTATTAATCATTGGCTATTGGAAAATTTTGGCATGTACTCAAGTGTGAACCAGCCTCCGATGGGTTTGGACCACTGTCTTCAGCTTGGGAGTCCAAGGTCCTACCAATGAACCATCAAAGCTCACTAGACTACAAAAACCTAAAATATGGGGTTGGGCATATGAGGGGAAATAGTTGTCATTTGTAGGATAAAACCCCCAAAGAAAACAGTTATTTTTTAAAGGGGACCTGTCATTATAAAGGCATGTCAACATTTCTTTACATCAATAGGCAAAACTTGCAGATAAAGAAAATGCTGTTTAAGTTAACAAATATACCTTGGGTGGACGACCAGGAGGCCTTCCTCTCCTGCCAGGAAGCTTCTTCCCTTTCCTCACAGGAACCTTCTTGGGGAGAACCAATTTCTTCTTCTTTCCCCTTCCTTTTAAGTGAAGGGCTGGTCCTCGTGGCACACCTTTCGGCCAGCCTCGCTTTCGTTTGACCTTCACAATACTCTGAGCCCCATCATTCAGAACCACACCATTCACAACAGATTTTGCCATGTCCATTTTCTCTCGGGACTCATTCTTGGGGGTTCTGTGCACGTTTTTTGGTCCATTCTTTGTGCTGCTTCTACCATCAGTGGTCTTCTCTGCCTTTTTGGGGCTTCGGTGAACCTCAACATTTTCTTTAGACATTTCTGCAAGAAAAAAAAAATACCCATAAAATTTTCATATTAAAATTCCCCGTATTTTCCGTCATAAAATACTTTTCGGTCTGATATCCATAATTTGTTATTGTATACAACAGCCTCCTGCCAGCCCCAATAGCTGTGCTTTCACCTCAAAATACCATAATCAACAAACTGTGACAATAATATATTTATTTATTAATTTTTTTGGAGTTCCAGTTACTGTTAATATTGTCAAGCCATAAAAACAACAAATGTTCAATGTGGTCCTTGGGATAAACATTTAGCATTATGTTGTATTATAATTACATATAAAAGCTACATGCTGAATGGTTTACAAATATTATTTCCATTTTGGGTGCTGGCAGGAGGCTGTTGTATACAACAACAAAAATCATAAATGTAAAAGAAGAAGACTTCTGAAATGATTTTAGTCATCTCTCATGTTCCACCAAAGACACCCAATAGCTGATGTTTTTATTTGTGCTAGGTCATTAAATAAATACCATACATTCCCTATTTAATGCCAGCCCCCCTCCCCCCCCCACTCCTTGGAAAATAAAAATGACTTACCCCAGCATAAATCCATGATCGTCCCATAGTACCCAAAGTATGTAATGAATACACACACTAGTCATCTGTATTGCACAAAATATTTAACAGTAAAAACAAGATTTCAAACTATGAGCGGCCTGTCGCCTTTAGCACCCGCCTCCTCCTTTATTTCAAACTCAGTTATATATAAAAAAAATTGGTCTCAATGATCTTTAATGAACTCACTGAACTATTTCGAAATACAGTAGGCCTCATAAATGTAGCCTATGATTGTTCGTGGAACAGTACAAAAATCGACAAATGATCACCATTTTGTTTAGCGTATTCCCACACTTTGCGGTAAATGCAAAACCCACACACAGCTGTTTCGGACTGAGCGTGTGTCCACCATTTTTTTGCGTGATCACATTGGTGCAAAAAATTTATTGACAGGAATGAGCAAACCTGCCTATATGTACTGTTTATGTGTATTATGTATGCTGGTATGAACATAAATACGCTAGTATGCTAAATTAAATATATATACATACATATATATATGCGAAATTTTCAAGTCCATAATCATTATTTTTTAAATCTGGTATTTGTCCGTGTCCTGGTTTTTGGATTGCCTTTACTTCCGGTAGACTAGCCGGTCATTCACAATTATAGTTGCATGTAGTCATCAATGGCGCAAAACAAGCAACATACCAGTTTACTGCTATAATGGGTGGAAAGTGAAAATCTTAGGATGCCGATAATTCTACAATTTGACTTTTATTAAATGCCCCCCATTCGCAAAATATAACATCCCCAGGGTGTTAAATAGGAAATATTCGGTATCAAACCATGGCACAACATATATAGTAATACAAAATTATTAATGGTCTCAAGCACTAAATTAAGATCCCTCATTCAACAACAACAAAATTAATCAGCATGACCCATTTATGGATTAGCCAATTTTTGTTTTAGTAACCATTTTATTTTGCATAACACTTCGCAAAATATGTGTTAAGAGTGATCATTTATTAAACATTTTCATGGTTAAATGGCAATATCCTAAAATAAATGAACAGCCAATTAACTGACAATGAAAATGAAATTCTTATGTACTAAGTTTAGTGTAAAAGAAAAATGGGTTACATAAAATTATGACTTGCATAACTAATGATAAGCCACATGTGAATGATACGACATTCTTGCAAGATCAGGAGGCATGAATTGCAAACAAAATATACCTTCTGAGTCTCCATCATCTATCTCTGTAACAGTACCGCATCTGGCCTTCTTTGCTGCTGGTTCCTCATTTAACTTGCTTTCATTCAACCTCTTTCGCCAACCCTTTTTGGGACCCTGTATCAACAACAGACCATCTTCATTAAGTAAATTTATATTTAACCTTCAGGACACTGCAGGTGACTTATCTTGCCGACGTCATGCGAACCCTTGAGTACTGGAGGCAAAATATGTAGCCATTCGAACTGGCCCTTTAAAATTAGTATTTCCTGTTGCTTAAATGCATTATGGGAGGAAATGATGCA
>JAULBS010005897.1:0-11357 GCA_032355785.1 Symmetromphalus regularis | reverse complement strand
TCCAGTGTAACAAGGGTGACTGTTTGGACATGTATTGTATTTTAACTCTAGTCCTCAGTGAAATGCTTGGGTAGATTCCAGTGTAACAATGGCGACTGTTTGGACATGTATTTTAACTCTATTCCTCAGTGAAATGCTTGGGTAGATTCCAGTGTAACAATGGTGACTGTTTGGACATGATGTTGGTCTGTGATGGATTCCCTAACTGCTATTCTGGAGAGGATGAACTTTTGAACTGTCCATGTAAGTAATAGCAATTAAATAAACAATGTGCTAGAGTGTTAAACAAAACCATACTAATCTTTTCTTATGTTTCCTCCTATTCCAACCAGTGCCCTATAACTAGTATATCAATGGTATTAGTATGAGCTGTCCTGTAAGTTAGAAAGTGCTTAATAAAAGATGCCCTGCAGCTAATGGGAAAATGTAGCAGGATTCCTCCATTTCAAAATTACCAAACTGTCATCCATTAGCTGATGATTAATAAATATACTCTAGTGAATGTGTTAAAAAAAAATATTTATGTAAAAAGAACTTAAAATACATTCCTTTCTCTCATCCCATGAAAGAAATTTCTATCTTACATGAGAAATCATGTGCACATAGTAACATGTTTAAAGGGCAATAACTCCCGTTAACAACAGACGTCTGCTCCGAGGTTTTCACCTGATTTAGTTCCCCTCGGGTGGGATTTGTGTTTTATATTGTTCTCACATTGGATTTATCTACTTTAAAAACATTTCATTATTTAAAACCAATATTTTTCAGCTTCCTCCATGGTGAACTGTTCTGACGAGGAATTCCAATGTGAATCAGGAGAATGTATTTCCAAGATGTCCATCTGTAACCACTCACCCGATTGCTTTGATGGATCCGACGAGAAGCGGTCTCTCTGTGACCTTCCTCTAGAACCCATGGGTAAAATAACTGTTTTATTTCCAGTCAGTTAGACTTTCCTGGAGAACCCATGGGTAAATAACTGCTTTATTTTCAGTCAAAGTTGGACCTTACTGGAGAACCCATTGGTAAATAACTGCTTTATTTTCAATCAAAGTTAGTGGGGATTTCTAAACATGGGTAGTCAAGTCATGTTTCTTTGGTACAGCACGTCTGAGGTGCTGCCAGAAGTCCTAGGATAGTACCAATCTGTAAACATGTTTTTCACCATCCAGTGGGGGACTGGATAATGCTTCCTGAGGTATGATGTTTTGTAATGGTTGATCATCTTCAAAGGAATGAGAATTTCCCACCGATCGGCAGTTTCCCCGACTTTTAGGGATTGATTTTGACATTTGACACGCCCTCTCCCTGCTCATTAGCTTATGCTCCCTCACAGAGACCCTCCTTTTTAGGTCTGACCTGTTCACATCCCTGTCTTCAGTAGACTTGTTGGGATATTTGTCATTCCATCCAGTGGTTCCTGACTAGAATAATAAATGTGCAGCCTATGAAAATGTGCATATAAAAGAACCCTTTTGGCTAATTATGAATAAAATCCTTTATGGTCAAATGGTTTTTCTTCATGGACTGATTAACTAAGAGATGATGAGTCTGTTAAAATTATTGATTAAAATAATGTCCTATGATACCTGGCCGCACATGACCAGGCAAAGTGAGCACAAACTTCACTTTGATGTCACTGACTTAGCACTGTGACTGTCTGTTAGGCAACATCAGAGTCCCCTTGTTTAAACAGATGCCACTTGTTTAGCTGTGTTGTGTTCACTGACAAGTGATCAAGAATTGAAAGAAACGAAGCTGTTAATTTAAGACATTCCAGATTAATTAACCCAGTACTTATTATTGCCGTTTACTTCTTTGAAGTGAAAACAATAAGTCATTAGTGTCTGAAAAAAAGGCTTTCTATGATTTAACATAAAACATATTTGATTGTTTTATATACCTGAATACATTCATAGTCATACTGATTGTTATAATAAATATTTTAACATCTTTGATTGCTTTGTATATTATATTAACAAGTATTTGTACTTTTAAAAACCAAGTCTCCCTCTGTTTGAAAACTTCTCCCTCTCAAGGTTAGGAGGGAGAAGTGACTTCTCCCTAAAATCCAGACCTAGCTTGAGCCCTGCTGATACTGGTCAATTTATCTTCTATGAATTGATTATCACAGATACCACGAGTCTGTTGACAAATTATTGATAAAATAGTGTGCTCTGATATTGTAGATTGATTATTTCAGTAAGCCTGTGTGACGGAGGGTTTATCTGTGAGAGTGGCCAATGTCTGGATGTCTACATGGTGTGTGATGGGCAACAGGACTGTGCTGATGGTTCTGATGAAACAGTATGGTGTGGTAAGTTATTAAAATTCTGACGGAAAATTAGGGTTTTGCAAACAGATTATATGGATGAAGTTCATACAGTTTATAAGGAATATAGATTTTCTTTCTTGTACTTTGGTGGACCCTTATGTTTGAACTTTTATTTGGTAGGTAATTAAAAGATTTTATATTATGTGTTTTGCAAGGTAAAACATGTGAGGCGGATAGCAACCCATGCAGTCAGAAATGTAGCATGACAACAAAGGGTCCAGTCTGTTCCTGCTGGTCAGGCTATGAACTGGCTGATGATCAGAAGTCTTGTTTTGGTATGTATGTATGTAATTATAGTGATTTTTGCCAACATTTGAATGATTCTGAAGAGTTATATTCTACATATTGTCATAAGCATGCAAGCTATACTTCTAGGCTTTGCATTCTTATTTCTTCCTTGTCCAAGATATAAGATTATCAATTGCAGATGAGATGTTCATTCTGTACTTCAGGTGGCCTATAGGCATTCTACATTATGTTGTAACAAATGGTATGTCATAATTAAATATTAAACATGTGCATGTTAATGAACAATCCACGCCGTTACAGATACTAAAATGGCTTTTAATTTTACATGTACATCCACAATTCTTAACTACTCTTTACACACGTTCATTACATGATAAAGGATTTTTGTCAAATATTGTCCTACTATACACCTATAGCCCTGTGTGATGTATACACAGCATATTTTACTATTTACTGTAAAACTGCATACTTGTAACTTCTTCACACAACATGTTTAATTATCAATTACAAATTGCTTCAGTTATTTACTTGGAATGCAAATTACAACTGTTACGTTCAAAACCATATCTTAGCACACGGGGCCAGATTTATGAGGAGGCAAAGGGGCAGTTGCTTTGGGCCCCACTGCCAGAGGGGCCCTCAGACTAAGAACATCCTTTAAATTTTTTTATTAAATTAGTTCTATTCATTAATTTTAGTTAATTTTTTTTTAATTGTCATGTAATTTAATTTCTGTGTTGAAGGCCTACCTAACCTGAAATGCCTCAACCAACCATCACCCCCCCCATCCCATTTGTCTACATGTTTAGATTCCATTCTTCCAGATTCATTTAACTCTTATAATTCCATTTATGTAAAAAAAATCGGATTGTTAGTCCAGGTCGTTTCCACATTATATTTAGTCATTATCTGAAAATAGTCACTACCTAAACTTTCCAATACCTCCCACTGACATTCTTCACTCATGTTAGGAGATATTAATGTTATATCTAAACACAAGTAAGTTCCACTGATATTGGATAGAAATGTACGTGACCGTCAAAATACGACACATATGTGCTGGGGTGTCATTAACAATCATTTCTTTCTGTCTTATGTTCAGTGTGATTCTTTTTCTATTTGTTATCTTGTCCATTGTTTGCAGATTTGAATGAATGCCTCCGTCACGAGTCGAACTGTACTCAGACCTGTGTTAATACAAAGGGTGGATTTGCTTGTACCTGTGGCATGGGTTACAAACTCCACTCAGATGGACATATATGCAAGGCAGTAGGTAATTATCAGTAAAACAGTGTTTGAAAACATGATATAGTAAAGCATACATGTCTGATTAATTTTCTCTAACAGAGCTTCATCCTGATGAAATGCATCAAGAAATATGCCATTGTATTAGTATGACCAATTAGATGATCCATTTGGCAATTTCCTCTTCATTCCAGTGGCCTTAACTGCTATATTAAAGGCTGTGGTATGTTATCATATACATGAAAAATATGACTCTTTTCTATTGAAAAAAGCCCACATTTTCGAAGTTTGTTTTCTTGTACTGTAGCAATTACAATGTTTGAAAACTTTAAATTCTGATTAAAAAAAATATATATATACATCTCAACTAATATTATTTTATTAACTTGATTTTTTTTTCAAGTTATTTGTAAAAGAGAATTTACATAAGTATTTTTCTTTTAGGTCCAAGACCATTCCTGCTCGTAGCACAAGTTCAGGGTATTCGCAAGATTGGGTTTATGCACCAGTTCGAAAGTAGTTATATCACTACAAACACAACTCCGTTTTACATTGATGTCAACATGGCCAATAATGAGGTCTACTGGTCATCATCAAAGGTAATATATTCAATCCAATGTGGATTTCAAGATGGTTTTATGTTTGTGGTAGAGCACTCTTGCGAAGGTCTGAACATTAGAATCAATTAAACCATGCTTAGGCATTTGTATTTATGGTTGGATTGACAACATTCAACATCATATTCTCGCCCTCACATTTGGTGTCATTCAAAAACGTTTATTTGAAAATAATTGCTCCAAATGCCCTGCCAGTTAGAAATGTTTTTGTTAATAGAATGTTTAAAATCACTATATGGGACACTCACATTGGTACGAGGCAAATTTAAAACGGCCTAGGCAACTAGATCTGTCTTTTCATTACCCCTGATATAAAGGATTTCTAACGCTTCAGAAACATACCATATGCAATTGGAATGTTTATAGGTATTGCATCATTTCCTCACATCATGGTTTTAAGCACCCAAGAAATACAGTTTTGAAGTGCAAGTTTGATTGTTGGGAAGATTACCCATGCAGTGTGCTGGAATGTTAAAATTACATTGCATTCTCTACTACTACTGTTCTTTCTAAATGATTTATCTTTCACTTATAAGGGGAGTGGGATGTAGCTCAAACTGTAGCCTGTCCACCTGTGAACTGCTTGGTTGTCGGATCAATCCTTCTCAGTGGACCCATTTACAGTTTTAGGCTATTTTCGGTTCCAACCAGTGGTCCACAACTGGTTCATCAAATGCCGTTGTATGTGTTGTCCTGTTCATTGGACCGTGCATATAAAAGATCCATTGCTGTTTATTGGAAAGAGTAGCCTATGTGGCTGCAGAGGGTTTCCTGTAAATACATATGTCAGAATGATGTCCAATAGCCGATAATAAGATAAAAATCAATGTGCTCTAGAGGCATCGTTAAATAAAACAAACTTCACTTTCACTTATAAATGTGTACCCTCCAATCCACCACACCCAGAAAATCCTTTAAAGTATATTTCTGAAACTTAATAAACAGATTTATAGAAAATCATGCAAAAATTTGAATCATGTGCTAAATTAAAAATATTTTTTCAGATGGGCAATCTTTCAAATGAAGGATATGTGTACCGATCTTTGAACAATGTGACTACAGAGATTGTGAAGACAGATGGTGAAGTTCACGGACTAGCACTGGACTGGGTGTTGAATAACTTGTACTACTCGCATGAACACAAGACAACGGGTTTTATAACAGTATGCAGTTTGAAGAACATGCAGTGTAAAAACATTCTCAATCGACCGGACTGGAAACCATCCAGTCTTGCTATCCATGCTTTAAGGGGGTAGGTTTTAACCGTTCATTTTTAAAGAAACATTTTAACATTTCTTTCTGATTTTCTTTGAGGATAATTTTGTTTTCTATCAGTGTTATCAAGCTGATGACTGTGGTTCAGATCTTGTTGGTGTCGAAATAACCAAATGTTTGACATCCAACTGATTATTAATAAATCAATGTGCTCTTGTGGTGTTGTTGTAAAAAAAAAACCATCATTGTTGAGAAGTGGGATATAAATCAAGAGGTAGTGGGTCTTTGGATTGATCCACATCAGCAGACCCTTTTGGACTATTTCTTATTCCAGTTAATGGTCCATAACTAAATTAACAAAAGCCATGGTATGTGCTGTCCTAAACCATATTGAGGGAAAACATATGTAAACGATCCCTAGCTTGCTAATTAGAAAACGTAGCCTGTTATTTCACATAGTTTGTTTTGAAAAAAGGAAAACAATTGGTTTCATTTTTGTTTTTCGTTTTTTTTTCAAATTTAACTTAAAATTGATAATGGGTAATAAATAGGATATTAAACTCGCTTCCATTTAGCATCATGTTTATGCTAGGTATTGAAGTAAATGTATACCCATTAACAGTAATATTTACGTAAATGACTATATAAATGTGAATTTGCTTCTTAGGTATTAAATTACATGTATACCCGTTAACACGTAATATTTATGTATGTGGCTATATAAATGTGAATTTGCTTGCTAGGTATTGAAGTTCAAGTATACCCATTAACACGTAATATTTATGTATGTGGCTATATAAATGTGAATTTGCTTGCTAGGTATTGAAGTACATGTATACCCATTAACACGTAATATTTATGTATGTAGCTATATAAATGTGAATTTGTTTGCTAGGTATTTGTTCTGGATTGATATGACATTCCACATAGAGAGAAGTGAAATGGATGGTCACAACAGTCACTTCATCGTCATGTCGGCACTTTACGATCCTGTAGGACTCACTATTGACCTGGTCATGGACAGAATATACTGGGCGGATAAGTTTAAAAATTCTATAGAAACTGCAACAATTGATGGACGAGAAAGGTAACCATTTTACATAACTTTGATGGGGCTTGGGTGTTAGAATATAGAATAACTGTGTATGCCTTAACTCCTATCCAAAAGCATGGACATCAATCCTGTGGGGAATGAGGGGGACACTTCCCCCCCACTTTTTGGACAGGAGGGATGCTTATAATTATACCCTTCATTTTTTGCTTTACTACAAGAGTGTTTGGAGTGTGATGTAGCTCAAATGGTAGTGTTCGTCTGTTCGTTGGATCGATCCTTCTCTGGACCCATCTGCTGTTTGGGCTATTTTCCATTCCAACCAGTGGTTCACAACTGGTTCAGCAAAGGCCGTGGTATGTGCTGTCCTGTGTCATGGTGCATATAAAAGACCCCTTGCTGCTTATTGGAAAGAGTAGCCTATTTGGCAACAGTGTGTTTCCTCTAAATACATATGTCAGATTGACCATATGATTGACGTCCAATAGCTGATAAGATAAAAATCAATGTGCTCTAGAGGTGTCATTAAATAAAACAAACTTTACCTACAAGAGATGTTTCTATGGAAAAATAAGGTGTAAATTTGGCTCCAAATTGATGTCAAAATGATGGAAAAAGCATTTTAAAAACCTAGTATTTAAAAAAAAAATAATAATTATATCTTCAATTATGACCATTAAGTGGCTATTCACACTTAAAAATTTTTTATACAGCATAAGCTTTGGATTATGGGTTGGTATGATGTCAAAGTCAGCATATAAATTAAAATTAATAACTAAAATCTTGATAGAATTTCATTAAACATTTCATGTGTATTAATTTGGTGATGGTGGGTGGAATTATAGTTCTAAATTCCTTATTGAGTCATTGTGTGTTGATTGTATTTCATGCTGATTTTATTGTGTTTGTTCTTGCAGATACACAGTTGCACGTAATATAATACACAATCCATTTTCCATTGATATGTTTGAGAACAATCTATTTGTGAGTCAGCCTGATTCAGTTATAGAGCTAGAAAACCAGCCAAACACCAAAGAGATTATAATCATACAGGAGATATTTCGACCACTCGGCATCAAGGTGAATCACCGTGTGCGACAGCCACTTGAAGACACCAGCGTAAACTACACAGGTGGAGTAAATCAAAATATACAATAGAATCCTCTTAATTGTATGGGCATTTTGCCCAAGGAAATATTTTATGCAATTAACAAGATTATTCCTTCTATCACTTGTATCAGAAATGCCCATTTAAAATCATTTAAAGCATATGCAATTAAGACATACTTTATATATATTTTTCTACTAAATAGTTCTGTGGAGCAGAATATTATGCAAATAACAGGAATATGCTATTATCAGAAATGCAATTAATTGGACTTGAATGTATTACCATTTAAATATTTTACATTAAATTATGTCACTAAAATAAAAAAGGAGTTTTAAAAAAAAAATCTAAAAAAACTTTTGTTGGTACAGTGTAACAAAATATTTGTAGAAATATTACTAATTTTGGGTTGGTTTGATTAAATAGTTCTATTTTTTTTTAGTAAGCAATCCATGTAAGAAGATGACATGTAATTTCATTTGTATCATCCTACCTGGAGGTCATGGTTGCTGTATTGGGCTAAACAATAAGTCATTAAATGATGTCAAAGGTCGTTGTACAGGTATTCTATTCATTATCTTGCATCTATTGACAATAAATATTACCATAATGTTTTGTCTTGTGTATTAAAAAAATAGATTGATATTAAATCTAAACAAATGTATAATGGCATTAGTGTATCTTAAATTCATAGTAATTTTTTTTTTCTAATTACTGACCATTATAAATATTCTGTAATGTGTAAATTAAAAATAATGATCTTTGATGCATATATATGTATTTTTAGTGAGCCTCAATGGTCCAGTGGTAGGACATAACTCAAGCCGAAGATGGTGGTTCAAACCCTGTTGAAGGCTAGCTCACACTGACGGGTCAAAATAACCAAATGTTTGACAATCTGATAGTCATTGGTTAATAAAAATCAATATGATCTGGTGGTGTAGTTAAGCAAAAAGAGAAAGATGTTTGATGTTTTTCCACGGCAACTATAATTATGTATGTATCCGTTCCAACCAGTGGTCCACAACTAGTTTATCAAAGGCCATGGTATGTGCTGTCCTGTCTGTGGACGGTGCATATAAAAGATCCCTTGCTGCTTATCAGAAGGAGTAGCCTGTGGAGGCAGCGGGTTTCCTCTAAAGACATATCTCAGAATGACCATATGTATGACATCCAATAGCTGATAAAATAAAATCAATGTGTTCTAGAGGCATCGTTAAATAAAACAAACTTTTCTTTTTTTTACTATAATTATGTAGAATGTTTCCACTTTAAAAGACATTTATTTTAAAGAATCCATTTGACCTGCATTATTGTTAGGTGGTTTGGTACTGAATGATAACCAGCATACTGTGATTCCCAAAGTGGTAACCACGACTACCAAGACATTCCAGACAACCATGCTCACCACTGTAACAACAAAGACGATAGAGAAGAAACCTACGCTGGTAGTGAAGAATGTTTCCCAGGAAAACTGCTCCATGTTCTGTCTGAATGGTGCTACATGTTTGATGGATGGTCTTCAGTTAATGTGCAAGTAAGAAAAATATTTTAGTGGCAAGTGGAATTATCTCATTGGTAACCAGTCAGAAATGAAAATTTGTATAAGCCATAAAGAGGTTATGCTAAAAATGTTTTCAGCAACTATGTTAACAAAACTACCTGCTTATGTTTTACGTAAAAGGTTACGTAAAACATTACTGCACTAGCAGTTTATGAACAAAATGATCATTTGTGCAATTTTGACAGATGTAGGTGGAGCTACCAGATAAGTGCATTACAGATTGGTTTTTATTAATAGGGAGATGGTTATTTACCAAACCTGACAGTGAATCTGCCATCATTATACTTTATTGTAACTTATCTCTGTATTTTACCATTGTTTAGATGTACTGCTGACTACACAGGCAGGCAGTGTGAGAGTGTAGTGGCTGAATCGCCCATTGTCACAGAACAGGATCAGGTGAACAAAGCCTGGATAGCTGGAGTCTCCATTTCTGCCATCCTCCTCTTGGCAGTCATCATTGGTGTCGTCTGCTACTGCAGGGTCAAAAGGTTAACTATTTTCTGTCTTTTTAAATACGTATTTTGCACATTTTTTTTCTACTTATTTTAATCAAAATGTCCAATCATTTTCCTTTATTTTTTTATGTCCATTTAAAATTCTCAAAATATTAGTTTTTTTTACCTAACAGTCAATTCTTTTTATTTTGGCCTGTTAGATTTTATCCAGATTTCTCACCAAGTGTTACTCTAAATCTTTTATTGTCTGAAGTGCTGTTGATCATGGTCAATGTATCCATTTGGGCTATTTCCCATTCCACCATTAGTGCAAAACTAGTATGACAAAGGCCGCAATGTGCTGTTCTGTCTTGGGGGAAAACAAATGTAAAAGATGCCTTGCTGCTAATCAGATAGAGAAGCCTATGTGGCAGTAGTAGGTTTCCTCTGAAGATGGGGAGCGGGATCTAGCTCAAATCGTAGAGTTTTCGCCTGTGAACCAATCGTTCACTGGACGATCCTTCTCAGTGGACCCATTTGAAGTTTGGGTTTGGGCTATTTTCTGTTCCAACCAGTGATGCACAACTGGTTTATCAAAGGCCGTGGTATGTGCTGTCCTGTATTTGGGAAAGTGTATATAAAAGATCCCTTGCAGCTTATTGGAAAGAGTAGCGGGTTTCCTCTAAAAGACAGTCAGAATGACCATATGTATGACGTCCAACAGCCGATGATAAGATGAAAATCAATGTGCTCTAGAGGCATCATTAAATAAAACAAACTTTTCCTCTGAAGATGAGTGATACAAATGGAATTTGATACTGTGTAGCTGGCAATTAAAATATTCATAGCTAAACTTTAATCTCTCCATTCTTGCCTTTAATACCCAACTCCTTCATGCCTTGAATAAAATTTCGGGATGGGTATAACTATGTACATACATGCAGGCCTGGAAATAATTGTTTTAGTTGAGCTGGTCAAAATGTCCAACATAGTAATTTGTGCCAGACATTAAAAAAAATGTTAGTCATACAATTTAATATGGTCAATTTAAACAAAATACACTATTTGGTTTTTATGGGGTTTGTTTTTTATTATTTAATTTTTCACAATTTATTCAACAGACACAAGCTACAGCAAGCTAAGTTTATGCAGAAATGTTATTTCTACTAAAAGTTAAAACATGAGTGTTGGACAAAATGACCAACACAATTAACTTTGTGACTGTCAAATCTTACAAAATGACAAATTTGTACTGGTCAATGTCCTTGACCAGCCACTTATTTCTAGACTTGACATGTGTGGTTGAACAGTCCTCTTACATAAAACACATTTAAAATCTACCATGCCTCTGGCCTCCATACAAATATTCTAGCAGTCATCATTCTTGGATGGGGGAGCGGGATCTAGTTCAAACGGTAGCGAGTCTGCCTGTGAACCGGTCGGTTGTCGGATCGATCCGTCTCAGTGGACCCATATGCAGTTTGGGCTATTTTCCGTTCCAACCAGTGGTCCACAACTGGTTTATCAAAGGCCGTG